>JAVJHY011542377.1:0-11728 GCA_035593235.1 Phascolosoma agassizii | reverse complement strand
ACAAGTCCTGGTGGCTGACGAAGCGACAACGGCGTTAGATGTGACAGTACAATCACAGATCCTCAGTCTTATTCGCGAACTCTGCGAGGAATTGTCCATGGCGGTGTTGTTCATCACCCATGATCTAGGTGTGGTTGCTCAATTGGCAGACCGTGTTTGCGTAATGTACGCCGGGCAGGTCGTGGAAACTGCCAGCGTCGATGTGTTGTTCGACAACCCGGTGCACCCTTATACTCACGGCTTGTTTTCCTGCTTGCCCGATCCGTCAAACCGTGACAAACGCTTAAATCCCATCATCGGACAAGCCCCTTTGTTGGAAGACATTCCGGAAGGATGCGCTTTCGCTCCGCGCTGCCAGTTCAGTTCCACTACCTGCCATTCTGGCCAGATCGATTGGACCCATTTTGCGCCCGGGCAGAGTGCCAGGTGCCACCACCCCATAAAGGAAGGGCGCCGACAATGAATGGAGAGGTCATCCTGGCGGTTAGGGGACTTAAAACTACCTATCAGGTAAAAAGAGGTAGTAAAACCTATCCGCTCAAAGCCGTAGACGACGTTTCATTTGAGCTGATCAAAGGAGAAATATTAGGTTTCGTAGGCGAAACAGGATGCGGTAAAACAACCGTCGGTCGATCAATCATTGGTCTGGCTAAATCTGAAAATGGCGAAGTAGCCTACGGTGATCAAAATATATTGAACTTGGGACGGCGTCAGATGCGAACGGTGCTACCGAAAATTCGCATGATTTTTCAGGACCCCTACGGATCGCTTAATCCAAGACGTAGCATCGGTGATTCTGTTGCTGAAACTGGTGATATACATAAGGTGTTCAAGTCGTCAGATGATCGTGCTCAGCAGATTTCTGAAACGCTCAAAAGTGTAGGGCTTGATCCGTCGTTTGCTGAGCGATTCCCGCATGAATTAAGTGGTGGACAACGTCAGCGTGTTGGAATCGCACGTGCGATATTGCCAATTCCAGAGATAATAATTGCCGATGAGCCGGTTTCCGCACTGGATGTGTCCATTCAAGCTCAGGTCTTGAATTTACTCCTGGATTTGAAAGACCGATTCAGTCTGACAATTCTATTTATTTCTCACGATTTATCGGTTGTCGGACAAATCAGTGATCGTATCGTGGTCATGTATTTAGGGCAGATTGTTGAAATGGGAGGTGCGGAGCAACTTTATCTATCACCAATGCATCCCTATACCAAAGCCTTGATCGACGCGATTCCAAAGCCCGATACAAACGTGAAGAACGGTAAAGGTCTGTCGACCGGAGAGCCCACCAGTCGATTGGAACCGCCACCGGGATGCTCTTATGCCAACAGATGCCCGTTGGTCAGCGATATATGCAAGACCACGCAACCACTGTTAAAAGAGCTGGATGTGGGGCGTCACGCCGCCTGTCACGCTTTGCGCTAATAGGACTGAGTACTAAACGGCACACTATTATTTACCTTAGAGAAATTAAGATATGGAATTGGCATTAACAGGTGGAACGATTTTCGATCCGGCGTCGGGAAAAGCTGGGCGGTTTGATGTCGGCTTTGATAAAGGCCGAATAGCGTTAATCCAGGAGCGGATCAATCCCGAATCGGCTCTAAGATCAATTGACATCAGCGGTAAAACGATCGTCCCTGGTCTCATTGATCTCCACTGCCACGTGTACCACGGCGGAACCTCACTGGGAGTGCATCCTGATAATCTGGCACGTGAGGCAGGTGTTACCACGTTTGTCGACGCAGGCAGTGCAGGTCCGGGAAATTTCCTGGGATTTCACGACCATGTTATGCAGCCATCGCGCAGTCGAATATTAGCCTTTCTCAACATCTCCTATGCCGGAATTTATGCTTTTGATATTGGTGTAGGTGAATGTGCAAATATGAAGTTGTGCAACGCAGAACAAACTGTGGCAAAGGCTCGGGAGTATGTAGATCATATCGTTGGCGTGAAGGTACGGGTAGGTGCAGTGACCAGCGGCGAAAACACCATCTCCCCATTGTTAGTGGCCAAGAACGCCTCCGGATTACTGCATAAACCCTTGATGTCTCACATCGATAGACCGCCGCCAACTATAGAAGACGTGTTGCAGCTGTTGGGTGAGGGCGATATTTTAACCCACTGCTTTAGGCCTCATCCGAACGATCCAGTCAACGAAGATGGTTCTGTTAAAACGGAGGTTATTGCTGCACGAAAGCGAGGTGTAGTATTTGATGTGGGTCATGGCGCTGGTTCGCTGGGATTTGGGACAGCGGCTAAAATGATCGAACGCGGTTTTGAACCTGACGTCATCAGCAGTGACGTGCATTCAAAATGTATTAATGGACCCGCTCATAATTTATTGAATGTCATGTCAAAGTTTATGGCATTAGGGATGAGTTTTGAAAAGGTTGTTGAATTTACCACCATTGCGCCAGCGCGGGCCATTGATCGCGCCGATTTGGGACGCTTAAGTGTGGGCGCCACCGGTGACGTTACCATTTTGCATGAGGAGACCGGCAACTTCGAGTATTTCGACGTGAAAGGCGAGCGCATTGTTTCAAACAAAAAGCTGTTTTGCGATGGTTTGGTGATAAATGGAGAAATGTGGGAATAGGGAGTGGCTCCACGGTTGCATCATGTAAACTGGCTGCAATGAATGCGATTGCAATAACAACCGTCACCTGATCGAAAACTGGCAGAGAGCGCAACACAAAAGGCATCAGCCGACATCTGCGGTACTCCGCAACGTGTAGAGCCCTTGCATCAGAGCACGCTGATACAGCATGGTGTCGGTGCCGTAGCAAGAGAAATCAAATCCCTGCTGTAGATCTGCAAGACCTTCTTCGACCGTGCTGACGAGGAAGAAGATCACTACGGCAAGTGCATTTCGTGCCAGCAGGTAGCTGATCCAGCCCAGGCTCAGCGAGTGGGTGGTTTCACTGCTAGGAGTGAGAAACAACAGGAAACCAGTGGCGAGAGCAGACAAATATTGGTGCATTCTCCAGACGTTTGAAAGGGGGCCCAGTTGCCGCGTTCATCGGCTGCCCAAGAATTGAATCATCCAGGATTGTTGCGGTAGAAGCCGTTGATTTATCGTTCTTCGATGCCATAGTCCTCTCCAGACTAATCGTTGACAAGATCGGTTGTTAGCGGTGGATTACTCTGTCTCCGAATACTAGATCCCTATTTTCTGAACTTTTGGAACTCCCGGAATCTCGAAATTCCTGTGAGTTTCGCCTGAGACCAACATTATTGGTCATAAGATCTATATTATTGCTCATATGCAGCAGCAGAGCAATTTGATGAATCTACTTACCACATTTATTGGCAATCAGAGCGCGGCTCAGTGTCTACTCTATCTGCAAATCTATGGGACAGGATCAGTTCATCGTTACGCCTGCTCAATCTCTACCTGTATTTTATAAGCGATAGGTGATCTGGGCACACGCTTTCAACCCTTACAGATTCTTGTTTTGAACTCACCTGGCAATCGGTAATAATATGGATAGTAGCGAATATCTTGTAGTTTTTATGTTGGTTGTGTTTGTTCTGTTTGGACTTGGCAACCTCATTGGCGCCCCGATACTTGCTCGTCGGTTCTATCGTAGTATCGAATTTGTAGATCACGGTAAGTCTTTGTTGGAATTACCGACGGATTCGGTGTTGCTAAAACCGCTAGCAACGTCCCATTTGTATCGTGGCCAGCATAGAGGCCATTCCGTTGAGCACTTTAAGGCTTACCCTAAAACGCGCAGAAAATTTACGCTTAGTAAAGTCATGCGAAAGCATAACCAATCTCGTTGGTCCGTAACTCAATTGAACAGCGCGAAAGCGCTACCTCCATTTTGTCTGTTACCAATATCCGAAGCAGCAACAGTTTTTCTAATGCTCGATGATCCTGGGGTTGACTTAAGCGACGACAAAGCGTTTGCAAATCGATATTACCTGCACACCGATTACCCGGAACAAATAAAACAGTTGATTACAGGAGACATCAAGGAATTTTTAATGGCGCGAGAGTTAATCTCGGTTGAATGTGTTAACAATACGATGTTAATAAAACGTGTCTGGCCAGTTGAAAAGATTAAACCAAGACTGTTAGATGAGATCGATTGTTCCGTCGACATTGTAGAGCAGCTGTCAATTTGTTGATTGTCAAAATTTTTTCTGTAGTTGTAAATCTAAAGGGGCACGAATACTATAATTATGCGCATGCCAATGAGCCAGAATGGGTAGTTTATCAAAATTAATTTAAGCTGGCGGACTATCTATAGACTGACTTATAATACCGTTTTGTTTATTCACGTTGATGCAACAGGATTCAAAAAAATGACAGTGAAAAAATTTAGAATGTTACCCAATGGCGCTCCCGACAGCGGGATGCAACCTTCAAACTTAACACCAAAAGAGGCTTTTACATCTGACGATCTAACGGAAATCAACCACACATTCTTCCAGACACCTGACGATTCTATTTTGTCCGGCGTGTGGGAATGTGCACCTTGCAAAGAAGAAATTGACAGCTACCCTGTTCATGAAATGATGACCGTGATATCCGGATCGGTGACTCTGACAAATGCGGATGGGCAGTCCGAGAATTTTTCTTCTGGCGACTCGTTTTTTATACCCAAAGGTTCAAAATGTACTTGGGAGATTCACGAAACACTACGTAAGTTTTATATGATTGCAGCATAGAGGCTACATTTCTACAATTGCATCAGACAATCTGTCACGCATTTTCCGCACTGTGCTCATAAATCGGAGCTCAGCTCCAATACGTAATTTGCGTACATTCTGGAAGTACACGCGCGATGCGGCGGAATCTTGTCGATCTCGCAGATTTCCCAGTTCGTTGGCCGCAGCGTTAAATATCTTGTCAGGTGCAAATGTAGCTTCCCAGGCAGCGCGTGCAGCCTGGCCACGATCATGGGCCTCATCTGCAATTGATTCTAGATACTGTGGAATAGTGCTGATATCGTGTTCCGGTATGCGGACCGCAAAATCCCAGTTGATGCACCCAGGTTGAACCCACTGATCGGATATTATTACCGGCGTTCGACCTGCCTGCATAGCCTCGAAGAGCCTGAATGAGGATGTACCGATACCCCGCGGACATAAGATGAATTTACTGTTTTTCATCGCGGATGCAAATTTCTCACCCTGAATCGCTTTGGTATTCGGGTTGCAGTGCCAGACATTAAAATCTGATGTGTCTTCGATCGTTGACGTATGTTGTGACAGATCCATGATTTGACGTCTCGTTCGATGACTAGTGGCACCCACAAATGAGAATAAACAGGGTCGCTCTGAAGTGTCTTCGGCTTGATATATGTTTTTCACAAAATCATTGGCTGTTTTGAAAAAACCGAACGCCGCCTGACGATTATCCTGGAAATAGCGTTTAGGCATAGATGAGTACAAACCTGGTAAGACGCACCACGGTTTGTCAACTTCGTTAAACATGTAGGTTTTATGAGGAAACTGTTGGATCAGCGGATGCTTACGCAGTCCCTTGAACACGTAATCATCAAAATGTGCATTCTCAACAAACAGAATTATATCAGCCTCTTCTGGGTTGTAACACACCTGGTGCTCGCCTACGGAATCCTGCCAAACTAATTGTCGCAGAACGTCTAGTGTTCTGTGTGTCTTGTACGCTGATGTAAGAAATATTTTCATATCGTTGTCCGGCTAACTAAGTTACATGCACAATTGAATTTGTCAGTAAAACTCATAGCTTCTTTTTATGTTGGTGCTCCATTGACAATTATCTTACAGATTTTTGATCTACAATTTATTGATGCAATTCCAACTACATAAACTCGGCAGGCAACAGATCGGAAAATCAGATATCCGTAGCAAAATCAGGTTTTTATTGCGGCAGTTCTCGTTCATTTCTGAAACAAGCCACATTTCCGAACATCGAAAATTATTTATTGTGTGCGTTTCACAGTATGCCTCTCGCAAATCGACAGAAATCAGACAAGTCGTCAAGAAATGTCTATCTCGACCGATCTTGTTTTATTTACAAACATTCACTTTTCGAATAATAAGAAATTCCTCTAAACAGAGCAATCGTGGTTAAACAGTATTTTTCTCAGATCTAAATTGACGCTGGATACAAACAAGGTTGCCAGTCTAGAATGGATTAGGCGCTTTAGAGATATCGCTTATTACGCTAGAGCAGTATTGATCCCAGGGGAGCGTATGTGGTCTGAATCCGTTAACCTTGTCGGGCGCGTTGCTTGCATATGAAAATAATTTCAAAATATATATACTTAAGCCTGTGAAGGGCAGTGGATGATGTATGAGTACGGATAAGATATTTCTGGATTCTGTACAAATAGGTCGTGCATTTGCTGCGTTGGCTGTTGTCCTGCAACACGCGATCTATGATGCGGATCGTTACTACCCCAGATATGCGGGGGTGAATCCGAATTTGACCGCTAATCCCGAGGGATTGGTGCAGGTGCTTGCTGCGGGTGTGGATTTATTCTTCATAATTTCTGGTGTTGTCATGGTGCTGTCGACACAACGCTCCAATCAGTCCATTGGCACATTTCTCTATCGTCGAGCGGCACGTATATTTCCTCTGTGGTGGCTGTTAACTTTGGTGTTTATTTTTGTGTTAATTGTTGCACCTGGCTTGTTCCAGATCAGTTACTTTGACCCGGTGTACGCAACTTGCAGCATGCTCCTGGTTCCTTGTGTTGGTCCCGACGGTAAGGCGATACCGTTAATCTATGCCGGCTGGACGCTAACCTATGAGATTGTGTTTTATATTTTGTTTTCCATCTCACTGCTAACGCCAGGGCGCATCGGGAAAATAGTGACGTGCATTATTTTGGTGTGTGCATGGCAAAGTCTTCACTATACGTCGTTGGCTACCCTACCTGCTGTATTCCATAGTACGGGTAACATTATGCTCGAATTTATTTTTGGTGTTCTACTGGGTCATTTTTGGTTGTCATTTGATTTTCCCAAAAAAGCAGGAGTACCGTTAATAGCATTGGGCGTCGTGCTACTTTCTGTAAGTATGGGCAATCTGATGATCGAATTGCCTCGATTTCTCCAGTGGGGAATACCTGCATTATGCGTAGCTGCGGGACTGATGTGCCTTAATCAGCCGAGGGTCGACCAGCGTTTGCTATTCCGCAGTTTAGTATATCTTGGTGCAGCGTCTTATTCTCTGTATCTATTCCACTTCTTTTCCCTAAAACTGTTTTATGTAGCGTTTGGTAAATTGGGCCTACTGGCGCAGATCCCACCGGTTGCGGCCGTGATCGTCGGGGTACTGACAACAATTGTAGCTTCAATTCTGGTTTATCAGGTTTGTGAACTACGGTTACAGAGGCTCACTACCTTTCTTTATGCGCGTTGGCAAAAGTGGAAGATAAGGCCTGGTTGTTCTATATGATTCTGTGATAATTCAGTGTGTGACTGCATCCGATCGTGTTTATTCCAGTAATTTTGTTCTATCGACCATAGTTCTGTATTGAGGAAAATTAGTTGTTGAAACGGCTTAAGATCCATCTGTTGTTGAGCGTGCTATTGATTGGATGCGGTTCATCTGAGTCTGATAGTGAACCTGAGATCACGCAGCATACTACCTATTGCACACAGTTCGCTGCAGCAGATGCCGTAGCAAGTGGCGGCCTCATAGTAGATACCTTGCAGGCAAACTGGAGTCCGGGGGCTCACCTTATCATTACATCAACACCACAAGGTGTTTTGACCAGTTTTGACGAAACCACAGGTGAGGTCACTTATGTTCCAACACAATCGCGTATACCTGATCGCATGCTCTATGAGCTCCAAGACGACCGGGGTGATGTCCTTGAAACCTACGAACAGGTTTGGATTCCACAACCTTTAAGAATAATGCCGCTAGGCGATTCCATTACGTCAGGAATTGATTTCTACGACGGAGAGAACGTCTTCCCAGCGGTTAATGTCCGTATTGGCTACCGCAAATCGCTATATGATCAACTAGCGACAAATGGAATCGATATTGATTTTATCGGTCAGACCGGGCAGCGAGCGGGTCAAGACGCCGGCTTAGCCGATCCAGACAATAATGGTTATCCGGGCGTGGATATACCGTTTATCAATAGCAAGATAATGAGTGTACTGGATGAGGGCCCAAGTGATGTGGTGCTCTTGCATATTGGCACTAACAGCACGCCGAATAACGCAGATGGATTGATACAAATACTGGACACCATCGATGCATGGGCGGCCCAAAACATTCCGGTGAAAGTGCTGGTCTCTACCTTGGTCCCGAAGCGGGATACTGTACGTCAATCTATAGTCGATGTATTTAATACAGATCTTAGGGATCAACTGGCAACCCGCCTGGACAACTCTGTACTGGTAGAAACTGCACAGGCTTTTACGACAGCTGATATCAGTAGTGAAGAGGTTGGTATACACCCGAACCAGGAGGGTTATATCAAAATGGCAAACCTGTGGTATGCATCTCTATTGTCCTCTGAATCTATACAAGCATGTCAGTAGCTTGGCTGCTGGTTGGAATTTCACCTACTCGACATTAAGGCCCGCTACTCACGATATCGCTTGCGTCAGGGTGCTGCCGTCGGTCAGAGAGAGCAGGTTGCTGCAACACTAATTGATCTTGGTCAATGCCGATAGTTCTGACGCGTGCTAGCGTCGAACAGACATTACACCAATATGAAGGGAGTATTTACAATGAGAAACAGTGTAACATTTACCAGAACCGTTGTTCCGAATTCAGGGCATCTCGGTGATTCCGCTAAGTTCGTAAAAAAGAGATTGGCGGCAGTAAAAAAAGTGCTCGGCGTAAATGTGGAATTGAAAGTCAGACTGGGTGGGGAAGGTGGTGAACTCATAATGGTTTCACATCACAAAGATCTGAACGAATTGCAGAAGCTACGCAAAAAACTTATCAAGAACGTTATAAAGGGCAAAATCCCTCAACCTAAACCTGGCATGATTAAATCGGTGCATGACGCAATCTGGATGGATGTTTGACGTTAGTCAGCCTGTGTGCTGAGATTTACAATTGACAGTTATAAAGATTCGATAGAACGATATGCCAGTGCGGATGGCGCTGGTTTGTAACGCCAATTCGATCACCCCATGTTGTGATATTAAAAGCACTCCAAAGGCTGGTGGTGGCGCTTGTTAATGACCTATTTCTCTTGTGCACTACGAATCTAACCGGTTTCATTTGAGAATTATAGTTATCTTGCAATCTCGGCAGAATCGTACTTGGATATCGGGAGTCTTGAATTTGCTATTCATATCACGACTTCTTCTTGGGATAGGGCCGCAAACCAAGAAGTATTTCAGCTTTGTGCGATAACGGTTGCTCAATCAAGGTTTTATCTGTGTACTCAGCGAGATCTCTAACAACGCGGGCATAGACAGATTCTCGGTCCTGACTGGTATCAATGTCGATACACTTGTTGTTGTTTTTGAACAACTCAACAGTTGGCAGCGTTTCGGCTTTGAAAGTGTCAAACTTCAACTTCATGCTTTTGACATTATCATCGCTTCTGCCTGAATATTTGGCTCTACCCATGATTCGTTTTTCGAGCATATCGTAGGGGCATTCAAAATACAGCATTGTTGGTAACTCAGATTGTTTTCCAAAAATTTCGTACCACGCTTCCATGTTATTCAGGGAGCGAGGAAAACCATCAAGGAGGAAGTTTCGTTTACCCGTGGTTCTTGTGAGATTCTCCATGACATTCTTGAGCAAAGTCACCACGATTTCGTTAGGCACCAGTTCTCCGGCAGTAATGAACCGTTCGATGGCTGCGGCGTTCGGACCTTCAGAATCACGCTCTGCTCGTAAAAGATCACCAGTCGATAGATGAGTCCAGCCAAGTTGCTCCTCGGCAAGCTCACACATTGTTCCCTTTCCACTACCAGGGCCGCCGATTACAAATATAACATTGGGTCGCGGACACGGCTCTCTCGGGTCGCAGTAGTGGAGTACGACCTTAGGCGCAGGTGCGACACCCTTTTTATAGACATGCCATTCCCGTGTCGCCGGTGGTAGCGGGTCCTCGCAGGTGTTGTCATAGGCGAGATGCCCATCAAGTCTGCAGATTCTCCAGGACTTGTAGCTATTGGAATATGACAGGGCGGGGCTTCTGGCACTTTTTCCATCCGCACGGTCCCACGCCATCCTGCCGTTCCAATAACCGGTACAAGAGAGTGTTCCCGATTCAGATTCTGTGGCTGGCGCTGTTGAGGGCACAAAGAGACCGTCGACTTCGGGAAGACCAGCTCCCGACACCTCAATAAAAAAAGTGTTTGGGGTCAGCTCATTTGACTCGATCATAGTGATTGTTGTTGTTGGAGATTCGCCTGAATCTTAAACGTTTTGCGAGATCTTGTCGCCGCAACTTTATAATTGGCGCCAATCCGATCTGCACCACTCTAGTCAGAAATAGTTGCCAGTGCCTGCGCAGTTGCGGCGACTGAATCTGTATACCTCGACTGATCCTACGCCCGGACGTCACTCTTCCATCGACGTGCCTGCTGTGGACCGTATTTGTCGGCCAACTCATCGCCATTTGACAGGTCGCTGATGATTTCGGGTAACCTCGGCAGTTCAGTAATCGATAGCTGTTATTATGTCTGATTGCGCCAAAGGTATTGGTGCGACAAATCAATACACCGACAGGAACTCCACCTTGAGCCAATCTTCGGCCTTTAGCTCGCTGGATCTGAATCCGAACTTGTTAGAAAATCTGCAATCTCTGGGCTATGAATCAATGACACCGATTCAGGCACAGAGCCTGCCGCTGATTCTGTCGGGCCGTGATGTAATCGCGCAGGGAAAAACCGGTTCCGGGAAAACGGCGGCGTTCGGTTTGGGTATTCTGTCGAAACTCGAGGCGAAGCGCTTTTGCGTGCAGGCGTTGGTGTTATGCCCGACTCGTGAGCTCAGCGATCAGGTATCCGCAGAGATTCGCAGGCTGGCCAGATCAATTCCTAATATAAAGGTGCTGACTCTTTGTGGCGGCACACCAGTGCGTCCACAGTCTGGCTCATTGGAGAAGGGCGTACACATTGTGGTGGGAACCCCAGGCCGTGTAGAAGATCACCTTAATCGCGAAACACTTGATTTGCGGTTTGTTCGAACACTGGTGCTGGATGAAGCCGATCGCATGCTGCAGATGGGCTTTGAAGAATCACTCGATGCGATCCTTGCGCAGGTCCCTGACGCACGACAAACCCTGTTGCTTAGCGCTACCTATCCGGAAAAAATACAGAGTATCACACAGCGAGTTTTATCAAATCCCGAAATGATCGTGGTCGACTCAAGCCACGACGATGCGACTATTGAACAACATTTCTTCAGAATTTCGGATGGTGGGCAACGGTTGGATGCCCTGAGGTTATTGTTGCTAAAACATCGGCCCGACTCCGCGCTGGTGTTTTGTTCTACGCGGCAGGATGTTCGCGACGTTACCTCCAAGCTTAATGGTTACGGATTTAGCGTTCTAGCATTGCATGGCGCGCTTGATCAGCGCGAACGCGATCAAACCCTAATTCGCTTTTCGAATAGAAGCACGATGGTGCTGGTGGCGACTGACGTAGCCGCCCGTGGACTCGATATCGAATCCCTGGATGTCGTTGTGAATTATCACCTTGGCAGAGATCTGGAAGTCCATGTGCATCGGGTAGGAAGAACCGGTCGGGCAGGCGGAAGTGGCCTGGCGTGGTCGTTCTTTGATGGACGCGA
>JAVJHY011542268.1:0-11732 GCA_035593235.1 Phascolosoma agassizii | reverse complement strand
TATCGCCATATCACCGCAACGGCAACAACTGTCGTCACCACCGGCGCAAAAAGTGCGGTCCTGAAAAATCCTTTGAACCGCACCATCTGTCCATTCAGCAAAAGTGCTGCTGCCAATGAAACCATCACCGACAAAGGCGCACCGACCAGCACAAAATAAAGCGTGTTACGCAGTGCCTGCCAGAACAGCGGCCTTTGCAACAGATCTGCATAGTTTTGAAAACCCACAAATCGCAGGTTGGAAAGGTCGGCCAGGGCATAAATGTCAAAGTCTGTCAGACTGATGGCAAATGCAGCCAGCACCGGCAGAAAGAAAAAGACGGCAATGATAGCAAGCGCCGGACCTGCAAACAGCCAGCCTGCAACAGAAGGCTTCACGAATCGTCTCTCCCTTCTCGCGCCAGCATCCAGCGACGTTTTTTAAGAATGTGATCAATCCGGTTATCCAGTTCACGGGCCGCCTCGGCCGCGGTCCATTTCTCATGGACAGCACGCTCTGTCACCATGCGCAATTCCTGCACGATGCGTTCCCATTCAGGGATTTTCGGTACCGGAAGAGCCCGTTCAAGCTGCTCTCTGAAGGCAACGACGTAAGGATCTGATTCAAGCCGGTCTCCGCGCCAGCTTGACCGCCGCGGCGGAAGATTGCCGCTTATCTCGTAAAACTGTTGCTGGGTTTCTGGACGGGACAAGAATTCAACAAGCCGGAATGCCACATCCCTTTGCCCTGAATGTTCAAACACCACCAGGCTTGAACCGCCCGCGGTCGATGCACCAGGACCTGAAGGCCCCGGCAATATTGCCGTCATCCAGTCATCCTGCATATCGGCAGGCAACCGGCGGCGAAATTCGCCAATATTCCACGGCCCGGTCAGATAGAAGGTAAAGTAGCCGCGTGCAAATTCATCCCACACATTGGAAATGTCGGTTTCACTGAAAGGCGGTGCAAGCCCCTTGCGGAAAAAGTCGAGATAAAAATCAAGGGCTGCCACCAATTCAGGGCTGGAAAAGTTTCCATAACGATCACCGTCCCTCAGCAAGGGAACACCTTGTTGGAGAGCAAGGGAAACCTGCAAATCAAATTCATTCAGTGGCACGAAAAGGGCAAAGTTTTCCTTCCCAACATGTTTCTTCACTGCAATTGCGACCTGCATCCATTCAGCCCAGTCACGTGGAGGTCGAACAATCCCGGCAGCCCTGAGAATATCCTGCCGGTAAAAGATTAGCCGAGTATCCACATACCAGGGCACTCCGTACAGTCCATCAGCCACCCTATTCGTCGCCCAGATACCCGGAAAATAATCCTGTTCCTCAATAACGGAAGAAGCATCTGCTTTCTCGTCAAGCTTGGCAATGGCATCAAGTGCTGCAAATTCCGATATCCATGTATTGCCCATCTGAGCGACATCAGGCAGTGTATCTCCGGCAAATGCCGTCAGCAGTTTTTCATGGGCCGCTGTCCAGGGAACCTGCTGGACAATGACACGAACACCCGGATTCTCGCGTTCAAACTCTTTTAGCAGCTCAGGAACAATTTCCCCTTCGCGGCCCATCGCCCAGAACTCGATTTCCAGAATGTCCTTCTCACCGCTACCTTGTGTGCCAAAAACCAGCCATACTGCATACATTGCAACCAGCACAATCACAGCAACGGCAAGCATGCCCAATGCTTTTTTTCGCGGTCTTTTTCCCCGACCTGTTGTCATGCTGTAAAGTCTGCCTTCTGATCGGAGGAGCGAATTGCTCCGGCTTCACTCGATACACAGGAGATTGCTCGGTAATGGTGTAGCCCCTCAATGGTACTGCTACACCAGAAAGAGTTGTCAAAATTTGTACTTAAAGCCGAGCTGAACGGTATGTGGCGGTTTCTGCGTATTCTTGAAGACGCGGGTTTCAAATTTAGAGGTGCCGGGACGATGAATAACGAATAGAAAATTTAAACGGGCTTTTTGAACGAGAAGAAAATTACCAAAGAAATCGCAGGGGAGGGCAATCAACGAATAGGAATCTTAAACGGGCTTTTTACGAATAGCAAGGTCGGTATTTTTCGGCCGCCTTTGATGAACCGTATCTGTGGTCCATGCTCCAGTATGTGGAACGGAATCCGGTTCGGGCCGGTATCGTGTGAAAGGCCGAACGCTATCGCTGGTCAAATGCGGCGACGCATTGTCATGTAAGACAAGATACGGTGACGACCTGATGAAACGGCGCGGAGGAATCCTTGCAAGCCAAAGCATGGTAAGCCCCTCGAAATTTAAAGGTTCCAGTGCGTTGGAAATTTCCACATTTGAGGAAGACGGTGCCACCACAGCGGTCATCTAAAAATGATTCTCGTAGGACCGGTGCTTGATAGACCACATTCTAAAGAATCTTGGTGGCCTACTGTAGATGGGAGAACATTGGGGAATGAAGCCATAATGATGAGAGTTTCACCGACCAGGCTCCCAACAGAGCATCAACAAATCGTTTTCCTTTAATTAGGAGTTTGCTGCTGGGGGGCGCTTGAGTTCTTCAAGTGTGACATGCTTTGGAAGGAGAACCGGAAAGACGACACCGACCGGATCACCCCGATGAATCGTAATGGGTTCTTGGGAGGGAATCTCTAATTGCAATAAGAAGTTGGTCACAAAGGCATCGTAATCAGGAAGAAAATCATAGTGATTAGGAGTCGTTTTATACTCCTGCGTTTTGATGCCTTCCCAAATAGAGAAGGGGCGTTGAGGAAAATGATAAAAATGATTCGGGACATCTTTCATCATCATGCCCAATTGCTTGGGGTAGTAGAATCGAATACCGCAGCACAACTTGGGGAAGCCGCTATTAAGGATACTATCCACATACATCCCAGAAAACGATTTGTAGCCCAACAGGCGCTCCTCTGGAAGAATGGGAGGCGACTGCCACTCGAACCCATTTCCGGCCCGTCGAATTCGGCAATCAGCCGGAGAGCGAATCAGCCAGCCATACTGTCCGACAAACCGGACAGGGCCACAATCATCTGGTATGACCTTATACCCACTAGCCGCCAGATTCCGCTGTTCTTCTAAAGACATGCCTGTCATCATAGGACGATGAGGGTGAAAATCCAGCTTCAACCGTTCCGGAGCAAACGCCGTGGAATACTCCAGCTCCCAATACATTACCCACTTATGATCAGTGCTTCCTGGTAGTTCGTTCATGAAGACCTTCTTCTTAGGGTAGTTGCCCCTTCTAGTTAATGGGTAGGACCTTCTCCTCGTTTCACCATCCAGGCCACTTCGGCAACTCGTTTGCCCAATGCCCTCGCATCTGCTTTTTCTTGCTCATCAATCCCAGGGCTATCACCTTCGGTCGTCGCCGACGCGCCAAAGGCTCCACCATCGCTCACGATGATCATTTGATTGCCCAACATAGCAGCCAATATCGTTAACATCGTCACTTCTTTCCCGCTAGAGACTTGGCCTCCCGTGGCAAAAGCTGCCCCCACTTTATTACGCATTTTAAATTCAGGAAACACACCAAACTCAAACTGCCATCGATCAAAAAATGTTTTCACCTCGCCTGACATATTCGACCAATACACCGGTGAGCCAACCACGAGTGCATCACTCCCAAATAAAACATCCTCTGTGACATCTTCTACCCGATGCAACAACACATGGGTACCAAGAACCGCCCGAGCGCCCTCTGCAACACTACGTGCCATAATTTCTGTATTGCCAGACAAGGAATGATAGGCCACCAACACCTGAATGGTTTCAGATCGGGGTTGGACCTGGGCCGCAACCTGTGAACATCCGACACAAAGAAAGATGATCCCCAGAAGGAGACGCACAGCAGGTTGAGTAATCATCAAACGTTAGGAGAGACGAGAATGTAGGGAAAACTTACCGACCGATCACAAAGGAATATTACTGTCGCCCAGTTTCCTCATCATATTGCTCTTCTACCGACACATGAGTTAAGGCCCCTCGATGGTCACACACATGACATCGCACACGAAATTCCTCTATCCAGCGCTCTTGCACAAAATGTTTGCAACATTTAGGGCACGCAAACACGCCTTTCACGTAATGCACTTGCTTCTTA
The DNA here is from genome assembly GCA_035593235.1 of Phascolosoma agassizii. NCBI lineage: Eukaryota > Metazoa > Annelida > Sipuncula > Phascolosomatiformes > Phascolosomatidae > Phascolosoma > Phascolosoma agassizii. The sequence goes on along the minus strand of JAVJHY011542268.1, from coordinate 7,665 downwards.
TACTTCATCACCAACCCCCTCTAAAAATAGAAAAAATAGCAGCGCGTAGCCTGCCACAGCCCTTTTCACAATTGCAACTCAATACGGAATACTAAGCTAGAAGAAAAGAAAAATATTGGGATGGCCCCAATTTCTTCGCCCCGACGATCCTTAGTACAGGAAGTCAATTGAGTGTCGCGAGAGAATTGACAAGATAATTCATGCCTTTCGCTACGAGGATCTCATCTATTCACACCAATTGAAGCCTTCGCCCAATAGAATGGCACAGAATCTTTCAACAGAGCCCGACCGGGACGTTGAAAGAGATGAGCGATAAGAAGACCTTTTATAACTCACATTTTTAGGGTATTATGAGCTATAGAGAAAGGTTCTATAACTCATGACATGGAACTGGAAAAAGAAAGGCTGGCCGCAGTTTACCTACGACCAGAAAGCTCTCGCCCCCAATGAAACGCAATTTCTCCAGCGTTCCGGGGTCTTTTTAGGTGCCCTCAAACACCTACCGGAAGAAGACAAAACACACCTCACGGTTGATCTCATTAGCAACGAAGCTCTAAAAACTTCAGAAATCGAGGGCGAAATCCTAAATCGGGACTCCTTGCAATCCTCCATCCGCCGCCATTTCGGCCTTACGACCAAAAACCGCGCGGTTCCACCGGGGGAACAGGGCATCGCCGACATGATGACCGATTTGTATCGGCACTATGACAACCCTTTAACAAATAAACAGTTGTTTGCCTGGCATACGATGTTGGCTCATGGCCGCCAGGATCTTAAGCAAATCGGTGCGTACCGAAAACATCAAGAAGCCATGCAGGTCATCTCGGGACCCATTGGCAAACCAACAGTGCATTTTGAGGCACCACCTTCTAAGACCATGAGCCAGGAAATGAAACACTTTAGGTCCTGGTTCAATGACTCAGGTCCGGAAGGTGCCCACACCCTACCTGCTCTAACCCGCGCGGGTTACGCACACCTCTATTTTGTGAGTATTCACCCATTCGAAGATGGAAACGGTCGCATAGCCCGAGCCATCGCTGAAAAATCCCTCTCCAGTGCCTTGGACACCCCACGCTCATTGCTCTGTCCCAAACAATCAGCAACGACCGAAAAACCTATTACCAAACATTGGAACTGAATAACCGAAGCCTTGAAATCACGAACTGGCTTAGCTATTTCGCCAACACAGTCTTGGATGCCCAACTCTATACACAACGACTGATCGATTTCTTGATAGAAAAAACCAGGCTGTATGACCGGTTGCGGGGCAAGCTCAATACTCGGCAAGAAAAAGTTATCGCTCGGTTGTTTGCCGCAGGGCTGGAAGGATTTAAAGGCGGACTCAGTGCTGAAAACTATCTGGCTATCACCAAAACATCTCGCGCAACAGCTACCAGAGATTTACAGGATCTCGTCGAAATGGATGCCCTACAACGAACAGGAGAACGCAAGCACACTCGGTATACACTCAACATCTCTGCTATTTCTAAATCGATATAAGGAAAGAGTTATGTCTTTAGAAACAGCCATGCGATCATGCTAGAGAAAAAAAATTGCCATTCTGCTTTGTTGAGGGTCTTGGAAAGTCATCTGGAAACAGACCACTCATCATAGGGTCCTGCCACCTTAATTATGGAATAATTTCAGTTATCCAATACGATATGGAATAGCTGCAAATAATTGATATCTTTCTTCTTAAAACACCAAGGGCCATTTCTCCGCAATCAGGTACTGGAGAAATGGCCCTTGGACGCTCTTCTTGGCGCAACTAGGCTCTTAGTCGAGTATTAAGATTTTAGGTTCAGGAAAAAATATCCTTCTATAAACGTTCAGATAGCAGATCGGTCTACAGCCCGATCCAAGCCACCGTAATCATTGCTGTATCAGACCCTAGCTCTAACCTATCCGCATCCGTGGCATAGGCTTCCTTCAGGTAAAGATTGCTACTGACACTCCAATCCGAGGCTATAGCTCCCGGTCGCCGTAAACCTATTACCCACGACTTCCACGACATACGTCCCACTCTCCGGGAGCGTCACCACGGTCTGCGTACCTAAAAAGAAGCCTGTAATTTGGGTGCCGGAAGGCGCAAAGACCTTAGCCGCCATCTGCGCCCCTGTGATCGTCACCGCCACCACATCCCCTGCCGTGCCACTGAAGGTAAACTCGTCAACTTCCCCGGCTGCATCAATTGAACCGGAAACTAAATCGCCACACTGCAAACCTGGGCCATCCCCGGTGTCGATGACGACCGTATCGGGCAAACTATCTATTTGACCATCGCTCACAATGAGCTGTACAACGTACATGCCTTCTACATCTGCCACAAGCGTCGGCATCACCGCCGTCGGATTTACTAACGTTGTGGAGCTCCCGGTCGGCACACTCGTCAGCGCCCACTGGAACGTCAACGGGTCCCCATTGGCATCACTTGATCCACTCCCATCCAGTTGAACCGTATCACCCGCTTGAACGTTCTGATTTGGCCCGGCCTCCGCTACCGGCCGCGTGTTTCCGGTCGTAATCATCACCGTATCCGGCAGACTATCTTCCGTCCCATCATTGACAATTAGTTGCGCGATATACTCCCCCGCCACATCCGCCACAAACGTTGGCATCACGGTCGTCGGATTTGTGAGGCTCGCCGCACTGCCCGCTGGCGTTGTTAACGACCATTGAAACGTCAACGGGTCCCCATCGATGTCACTCGACCCACTGCCATCCAACGTCACCAAGTCATTGACCTGGACCGTCTGATTCGGCCCCGCATCCGCCACCGGCGGCGAGTTGCCCGTGGAAATGGAAACCGTGTCAGGCGCACTGTCAAACGTCCCGTCGTTAACGATGAGTTGCACCACATACATTCCAGGAACATTGGCAAAAAAGGTCGGCATCACCGCCGTCGCATCATCAAGTATTGCTGCACTTCCAGAAGGCTGAGAAGTAATCTGCCAAAGAAATGTTAAGGGGTCCCCATCTGCGTCACTGGACCCACTGCCATCGAGGGTGACCGTGTCGCCCACCAACACCGTCTGGTCCGGGCCCGCATCAGCAATGGGCTTTTCTGAACCGAGGACACACGCATTAGGGCCAACAGGAAAACCTGATTGCCCAAAGGCTCCCGTAACAAAATTGACGTCAGTTATATCAATGATTCCACTGTCATCGGTATCAGCACAGAGGCAAAGGGGATTGGCAGATAGGTCAGCCCCGAAACAACTCCCTACAATGGACGCATCCAGAATGTTCACGGTTCCGTCATTATTCAGATCAGGATCAGGCGCCAGGGCTAACAATGGTGACGCCCAAGCCAACACCAGCAAGCCGAGAAAAAGACTGGCAAAAACTTTACGCAGCTTTTTCAATGAGCGGTGATTTACACTTCTGACCATGGTATGCCCCCCAATCTCTGAATAATTTGGTTATCCAACTACGATATGGAATACTTTTAAATTAATATTTTTTCTTCTCCAAAACAGAAAAAGCCATTTCTCAGTCATGTCCTGGAGAAACGGCCCTTGGGCGCTCTTCTTGGCGCAAATAAGGCTCTATAGAATATGCTGCGTCTTAATTTGACCTACTGTAGGTCAAGTATTTGATGTTGTCATTCCCTTATTATTTTGAAATCTCTCTCGTCAGCTGAACATCTAACTAAATGCTATACTCATTGGCCCGTAGAGTTCCCCCTGAAAAATCGCCGTCCCAAGATCAAACCCCCAAGTCCAGTGGCCAATAACACAATCGTCCCTGGTTCCGGAATTGGTTGTTGACCATCAACTACCGTGATTTTCCCACCTTGCAGGGTCACAGGAGAAATCGGAAATACCGCCCCTGGCGCGCTTGCTCCAACCGGAGTCACATCATTCAATATCAAATCAGACATGCCCAAATTTTGCCCACTAAAATTGATTGAGGCCAAGACTCCATCCCCAGTTGGCCCGGGAAACCCCAGAAATAGGCCGGAAACATTCACGTCAGGTGCGGAAACATCAGCGGGAATTAATTGAATAAATGCTCCAGTATCAACCGGACTGTTTGCCGAAACTACAAATGAAATAAAATCAAGATCAAACTGAAATGATTGAAGGAAATCTGTTAAATTCGTTATCACAACATTCGCTGTCACCGTGTCACCTAAGACAACTGTTACCGTATCTTGAATTCCTACTGTTCCTAAATCAAAATCAACGGAAAGGGACACCGCACCCGCTTCTATACTTGCTCCGCATAGGAAAAGACCAACCACCCAACTCATCATCCAACGTTTCATAGGATCCCCCGTTCTTTGAATTAGTCAGTATGCCCCAAGCTATAAAGCCCTCAATGGCTCCTTCTCATCCAAATTTTTGAATATGAGGCTCCGGCCTTCAGACCTCACTTGAAATCGCAATTTACATTTTTCGCATTTCATTTCTAACACCACAAAATCTCCACATCCTTTGAATCGACCACATTGTGGACATCGAATCTCTTGGCCTGAGGGATCCTCCATAGACTTTATACGCCACATTCTGTGGTATTTTTTCAAAGCAGAATAAGACTGGCTTATCCCGCGTTCTTCCCAATATCGTTATCTTGAGATCACCTTCCCAAGTGGTTCCATTAGATAAGAATCCTGACTGTCTTAAAAACGGTGAATAATGTCAAGCAATATTTTGGCAGTAAGTTATCAGGCCGGGGGTGGAGATTCTTGTCGTTTCATTAATTACACAATTTCAACCCCAGATTGTTGGTCGCTGATATCAGATCCTATAAGCCTTGCACACGCTACTCTCAAAAACTAAAGGCATCCAACCTTTAGGCACACCTTTACGGGAATCCAGCAAGGCCCTTTATTTTCGGCTTCGTTGTGTCCGAGGGAAATAGGTGTCGTGGACTTTTTTGAGGCGGGTTTGCTCGACGTGGGCGTAGATTTGTGGGGTGGGGTTGCTGCCATAACTAAATTCCCCACTTTGGCAGGAAATGCCTAATTTTTCCCTATATCTGTCAACAATCCCGGCACATCACGAGCACCGTGAATGATTCGATAGACAAGTATGGTCTTTCCTGAAATCTTATAAAAAATAAGATAATTATCCACTACAACAACCCGGTAGTCTAAACGTACTAGCTCCTTGTCATTTGGGATTTTACCCAAATATGGGTGTGTGCTCAGCGTGCTAAGTTTTTTCTCAATTCGATCCGCTTGCGCCAACGCTGCAGTTACGTTGTCGGCTGCAATAAAGGAGAGAAGGTCCTGTAAATCCTGTTCCGCAATAGAGAGAAGCCGTATCGAATACTTACTCGTGCTCACGTATCTGCTTCCTCAAATCCTTCATGACCTGGCTGAGCGGACGCCCCTTGTCTCCCGTCGCCCGTTTTTCTTCTGCCACGGCAAGTTTCGCATAGAGGTCCAGTCGTTTTTGAAGATCTCCATACTGAGATAGGGACATGAGCACCATGTCTCCTTCTCCATTTTTGGTAATAAAGACAGGCTCCCCACTCGTGTGAACCAATTTTGAAAGTTCGTTCGCCTTGTTCCGTAAATCAGAGATCGGCTTGATAATCGGCATAGTCTTCCTCCTTTGAACTTATCATAATTATGATATTATCATGATATATTCGAGGAAAGCTACCCGAGATTTGGCTTCTCATTTCCACTCCTTATCCCCTTGCTCTTCCAAGGGGAGAGCTTACGAACGCTTATTTCTGGTTTCGTTGCTTTCGAGGGAAATAGGTGTCGTGGACTTTTTTGAGGCAGGTTTGCTCGACGTGGGTATAGATTTGTGTGGTCGCGATAGCAACCTCAATCCAGGCGTATACGATTGTATGATTGGAAAGAGTGCTCGTCTTGGCCACCCTTCCGAAGAGGTCATAAGAAGAAGGCCCCATTCTGGGTTTCCAGGAAGGGGCCTTAAAGCAACTTTTTTGGCCAATTCCATGGCAGATCGGTGAAGGCGCTTTATTCGAAATAGGCCATACGTTCTAACGCCACCACGTAGGCCTTTTTGTTTTTCAAATAATAGATACTATATTGGGTGGGATACCAGCCCGGTTCTGAAAACTCGTCAGGCGTCGGAAACGTGACACTTGTTCGTTTTTTCGCCTCGTCAAATACGGCCTTGGTAATCATGGGTTCAAAAAAGATCACGTTTCCAGAAAATGCCCCATAAATCCAGGTTTTCGTAAAGACTTCCCCTTGTAACTCTGGAGAAGTGGGATCCAATAAATGATTGCCCATAGCTGGCTCAACCGCCCCAGCTGAAATATACCCGGGAGGCGCTTGCTCCTCAGGCAAGGGTTGGACCGCTTGAAGATACATATCGCACGTCAAAGGAACGGGACGGCATCCAGGACTTGGGCCAGTACCACAGATGGGGGAATCTTGGGGGATAATGGGAATCCAACATGCCTCGTCAAATGACGGTGGAGGTAGAATGGCCATTCGCTCTTCATTGGAAATCAAATAAAAATGGAAATCAAAATGAGGCAAATCATAAACACCTGGGGGATTATGACCATCAGGATTCCAATTGAGCACAAAATGCTGGAAGGGATTAGTAGGAACTCCAGGAGGAAAATCCAACACCACCTCATGTCCACAACAATGAAAAGCCACGTTCCCATCACGATCTAACACATCCCAGCTACCATCACTTGTCTCGGTCGGTAAATTGTCCAAGAGCTCAGCTGAAAAATACACGCCGACATTTTTAGGTTTTCCTGCGGGAGAAACCGTCGCAAAGATTTGAATTTCTCCATTTCCCAAATATTTCACTGCGCCCCATTGAGTATGCTTGGAAAAGGGTGCAGACGCCTCAGCAACCGACAGCAAGCCAAATAGAGAGATTGAGACAGAGAAAGCTATCAATTTGAACTTCATCACAGTACCCTCCAAAAATTGTGAACAGTGCCAAACATACCGTAAAGATTTGATCGTATCTTCAATAAGGAATTATGAGAATAAAATCAAGGGCAAATTAATGGTACAGAACACAACAAGAGTCTGGCATTAGACAAAACGATGGGATCAAGTAAAACGATACCGGTGCTCACGTGCGAAGAGTACGCTCCGCACCAGATAAAGGAGACGCCCTCCGGGCCGCTATCAGCCAAAGCTGTGGCCTTGCTGAACGCACTTTTTTGAACCGACCCGAAGCCGCTGATACGCAACATGTTCCTGGGTCTGTTTGCCCCTTGATATCCTCATTATTCAACACCCTCATCATAGTATCCTGATTTTTGTCACTTATCTCCACTCTGATTAGAGCGAGAGCATACCAGCGCTTATTTCTGATTTCGTTGCTTTCGAGGGAAATAGGTGTCGTGGACTTTTTTGAGGCGGGTTTGCTCGACGTGCGTATAGATTTGTGTGGTAGCGATACTAGCATGGCCCAGCATCATTTGAACGGATCGGAGATCTGCTCCATGATCTAATAAATGGGTGGCAAATGAATGCCTCAGCATATGTGGTGAGATGGGTTTCGTAATCCCCGCTCGCGCCGTGCGATCTTTGAGAATTTTCCAAAAATATTGCCGGCTCATCGCTCGACCTAGTCGGGTGAGAAACAACGCCGACGCGGTTCCTTTTTTCACAAACGCCGGACGTGCAGACTGTAGATAGTCCGATACGAGTTCTCGTGCTTTATCTCCAATGGGTACTATTCGCTGTTTGTCGCGTTTGCC
>JAVJHY011542158.1:0-11735 GCA_035593235.1 Phascolosoma agassizii | reverse complement strand
CGGTACCATCGACAGTGGCACCGTCGACGGTGGGACTCCCGACAGCGGCATGATGGACGTACCGATTCCCGACGCGCCAACGCCAGATACGCCGCTGGCCGATGTCCCTGTGATGGACGTGCCGCCGCTTCCGACTGGGCAGTACCTCGACCGCTGCATCGCAGCCGGCGACTGCGTGTCCGGACTCTGCGTGCAAGATGCCGACGGAACCCGATTCTGTTCACGCAACTGCGCCGCACACACTGGGTGTGCAGATGAACACGTGTGCCTGACCGACATCTGCGTGCCCGACGACACCGGCGAAGTCTGCACAACAGCCACACCCGCCAGCTGCATCCTCGGACTGTGCATCGGCACCGGCTCAGCCGCGCACTGCACGCGCCAATGCACCAACGCCAACGAGTGCCCCGCCGGCTACGCCTGCACGCTCGCAGGCGGGTCCACATTCAAGATCTGTGTCGACGTCGAGAAACCCTGCACCGCCGCCGGCACCGAATGTGGGACCGGCCTGTGCATTCCCGGCGTTGGCTGCACCTCCAGGTGCGACACCCCTGCCGACTGCCCCACGCGTGGCCTGTCGCTCGGTTTGCCCCCGTATACCTGTGCGTTCGACGCTGGCGTCGGCGGCAACGTCTGCGTCCCACCGCTCGACATCCTGGGCGACAACGCCATGGGCGCCCTGTGCCCCGCTGTAGGAGCCAACATGTGCCGCAGTGGCTTGTGCGCCGATCTCAACGACATGGACGCGATTCCCAACCAGTGCATCCAAGTCTGCACGGCCGAAGGCGGTTGCCCCTTCGGACTCGGCTGCCGGCCAGAAGTCTTGGAAGACGCTTCCGTCCAGCCATTCTGCTCACCAGCAGGAGGAGGAAGCCTCGGCGCAGCATGTGCTCGCGGCGCCGACTGCGCATCAGCACTGTGTGACGATCCAGGAGGATATTGCACCCGCCTGTGCGCCGACTCAATCTGCCCGTCCACCTGGCGTTGCGAACCCATTCCAAGATCGACGCTCGCCATCTGCCGCATGTAGGAGTTCGGGCCAGGGCGTGTAACCAGATCCCGACTGACTAGATCCCGACTGACTAGATCCCGACGGTCAGTTAACTTGACATCTCCCGGCCCAACCTTCGCAGATTCTGACGGTCAGTTAACTTGACATCTCCGAGCCAGCTGCCGCCCCGTATCCCGTTGGATTGCCTGTATTTCAGGTGCACATCATTTCGACACACGCGCTCGGGCCGGGGCATCGAGTGTCACAGTCACCGCAGGTCTGCTTGCGGGTCAGGTCGGCTTCGCATCCGGTGGCGACGAAGCCGTCGCAATCGGCGCGTTCGGGATCGCACGTCAATACACACTCACCGACGCAATCGACGGCTTGGGGAATGTCTTCGAGTGGTGGGCAGACGCAGCCTGCATCCGGTGCATCCAATACGGCATCGACGCCGGCGTCGACGGGCGCGTCTATCGGCGAATCGATGGGCGCGTCTATCATCGGCGAGTCAATGGTCGCATCCGGTAAACCGGCGTCCATGAGTCCACTGTCGAAAAGGACCACGTCGCCCGTCCAGGGAGGGAGGTCCTGAACTTCGACGCTTTCGCAGCCGACCTCGGTGCACGTCAGAGCCGCATCGCATGTCTGGCCCACACAACTTCGGAGGAGTGTCACGTAGAGGGCTCGGGCTTCGCCTCTGCGAAACATGAACTCAGCGCGCCGAGTCACCACCGGCGCGTCGCCCAGGTACCCGGTGACGTTCACGAAGATCGGACCGAGCGGCCCGCCTTGGTGAAGGAGGGCAAGCGTGCGTGGAAGTCCGCGTGTTCGCAGGTCGGCGACAGCGACCGGCTGCGTTCCCAGCCCCTCGACGTCGATGCGAACCTCATCCATCTCAGCGGGAACGGGAATGTTGCTCTGAACGACTACCATCACCTGCGTGGGATCGTTGGTGCACGCCAAACACAACGTGAGCAGACACGCCAAACACAACGTGAGCAGACATGCGAGCCGAGATGAATGCCGCATCACAAGCCCTCTCCTTCCAGTCGGCCGGGCTCGAAGTCGCCCTGAAGCTTGGCCGCAGAGCCGGAGAGCACGACCGCCAAGACCACAGCGATCGCGACGACAGCCACGGCGCCTACCGCGATCCCAACTCGACGACCTGTGCGCGAAGGCGGCGGCGGCGGCGGCGGCGGCGGCGGCGGCTCGACGGTTTGTTCTTGGGCGAGCTCTTCGGGAGTCGGAGCACGAAACACTTCCAGGCTCACGCTCTCGTGTGCGCCCTCAGCGAGCGTGAGTTCACGTCGCGTCAGCTCCTCTTGCTCGCGCATCGCAACGAGAGTGTGACTGCCAGGGTCGACCGGGATCTCGACACCGATCATGGCGGGAGGGAGCGCGCGATCATCGAGCCGAATCTCGGCTTCGCCACCGCCTTCGATCGTGACTTCGAGATGTGCCAAACGGGATCGAATCGTTTCCAGCAACACACTCGCAGCGGCTGCGACCTCGGTTTCGGGGTTCTCTCGCCGGATGCGATTGAGGTGTTCCGACGCCTCTACCAAACGTCCGATTTTCGACTGCGCGTCGGCCAGGTTGAACGCGATCGGCGCAGCCCAACGAAGCTCCAGCGCCCGCCCAAAACGGTCCGCTGCGTCGCCCCACTGTTCTTGGTCCGCATACTCCACGCCCTGCTGGAAGAGCGCACGCGCCGCAGCGTCCTCCTCCTCTTCTTGGGCAGAGGCGAGGTTCGTCGAAAGCAGAAGTAAGAGTGCGATAGTGCGCAAGCGCTGATCATATAGCACTGGGATGCAGCCAGGGACTACCCGAGCTGGGAGAGAGCGTCGCGGGCCGCTGTGAATCGGTTCGGGTGGGTGGCCTCAACGCGCTCGTCGGTGTCACCAAGTCGCCGAATCAGCTGGACGCGCGTACTGTCGGGCTGGGCCTCGACAAACACCGACCAGGCCTCGCCTCCAATGCGCAGACAACCTTCCCGCACATAGGTGAGAAGGTCTTCGTCTGGGAGCATTTTGCGAAATGTGACTGCGATGTTGGTCATGTCGATCCGTCGTGTAGTCGGGCCAGCCCCGAAAGCGTCACTCGCTACTTGCCTGAGCGGCATCAACTAGACGCTCGATGGGAAGCTTGTCTTCCCCAAAAAGCTCTCGAGAATTGGTTGATGCTCGGTTGATGTGTTGCGCGACGGAATCGAGGTATTCGCGCTATTGCGCAAATTTTCCACTTTGGAACACGTGACCCAGCAGTTGTTCCACGCGACCACTCGCCTCACGTGCGGGCTGTGTCCCGATCGCCTGCAACGCGGCTTTGATCTCGTTGAGCGCCTTGAGATGACTGAAGAGTTGGATGTCACTCATCGGGCGATCGCTGGTGAGCAAGTCCCGAATGCGATTGATTTCCTCGATCAACGAGTCGAGTCCAACATCAGCAGCGCCGAAACGACGGGCCTCCGGGTGTTCGCGGTACCACGCCTCGAGCACGGGTCCCACGACACCTTCGAGGATCTCCGCCTGGTCCAGGTTGTTCCAGATGTGACGAAGAATGAAGAAGTCGCTCGGGTCGGCGTTGGCGCGTCCGTCGAGCAACGCACTCGCGGCAAAGAGCTTCAGCATCTTGATCGCACGACGATCGGAAAGGCTCACTCCCTCGCTTCGAATCTGAAAGACGAGTCCCTTGTACGCGGCGAGAAACTCCTCGGTGAACTTCATGCGCGGCGCGAAGTTGGCGTGCACGCCGTGAAGATCCTGGCTGGTGAGCACCGGCTGCATGCGGTCGTACTGCCCGGTGAGCTTGCTGACCTCATGGGCGACGCCTTTGAGAAGCAAGTCGTGAAAGTGGTAGCTGTCGAGATTCTCGCTTCGCACGCGGAGCAAGAATCGGTAGAACACGGCCATGAGGTTTTCGTTGTTGGGCACCTCGTTGGATGCACCAAAGGCGCTTACGAGTGGCACCTTGATCACCGCCCCGCCAACTGTGTAAATCCGCTCGTTCAGCACGCTCAAGAGCGAGTTCAGGATCGCGGAGTTGGCTTTGAAGACCTCGTCGAGAAACACGATCTCGGCTTCGGGCAGCATGCCAGAGGTGCGCCGCTTGTACTCGCCACCGCGAAACGCGGTGATGTCGATCGGACCAAAGATCTCGTTGGGCTCCGTGAAACGCGTGAGCAGATATTCGAAATACTGGGCTTGAACCAGCTTGCTGAAGAGCCGCACCAACGCCGACTTTGCCGTACCCGGCGGTCCGATCAGAACCATGTGTTCGCCGGCGAGCGCCGCGATCAACATCAGTCGAATGGTCTCGGTCTTTCCGAGAAACGTGTTCTCGAGAGAACGCGCGATCATTTGAAGCTTGCGAGCAATGTGTACGTCGACAGACATCAAGTTCCCAAGGGTGCGCCGGAGGATACCGGCAGAGGCCGCGCGCGATCGAGGATGGATCGCGCAAAATCGACGGCGTCGTCTCCAGCCTGTTGGCGACGGATCTCCGCGCGCTCTCGCACTCGGTCGAGGTCGGATTCAGCGAGCGCCAAGATCTCGCGAAGCGGGCCAGGATGATCCAGAACCGCCGGCAGAACGGCAGAGAATAGCTCCTCGTCGCCCACCGCTGGCTCTGCGAGCGGGGTGTGACCGGCGCGCTCGTCGAGCACCTCGAGGATCTGAAGCTCTGCCACAAACGACAGGGCCACGTAGATGTACTCGGGAGGTGCGTCCAGCATGGTCAGCTCGCGGAGCGCATGGCCGAGCCGCCCCGCCCAGACGCCCTGCCACCGTTTCACCAGTGACTGCTCGATGCCGTAGCGCAGACCCGGGTCGGAAAGCACGCCGAGCGATGCAACGCCAAACGTGAGCTTGGGAAAGAGATGCAGATTGAGCAGCTGAGTCACCGGCGAGCGTGCGATGAGTTCGAGCAGGGTCTTGGAGAGCGGCAGCACCTCCTCATCTCCCAGCACTTCGACGATGCTCTTGCGCGACTTCTTTTGTTTCACGAAGCGCAGCTTCGGCATCGCGGTGACGTTTGCGGGGGGCGGGCGGCCGTAGAACCGATACGTGTATGCCCAGTTGGTGACGACCGTGTCTTCGCGTTGAAAGGACAGAGCGCGATCGACGATGACGTGCCGCGAGAGCGCTTGCCCTCGCGTCTCAGGCGGTGCGATGCCCTCGATCAAGGTGGTGGTCCATTGCGCCATCGTCTCGCGGGCCCCGCGTGCGAACGTGCGATCCAGCATCGGGTCGGTGAGTGCGCCGAGGTTGTGCAGCGCCATGGCGATCGCGGTGGCGCCGAAGTCGGGGTGGGGCAAGCCGTCGATAGGCGCGATTTCGGAAGCTGCGCGAAGCATGCGGGTTTGAAGATCGAACTCGACATCGGGGTCGGTCACCGTGCTGAACGCAAACGTCTCGAGCAGCCCGGGTGGCAACGCACGCACGGCGTGGGCTTCGCCACCGGCAAAGAGCGGTGCGAGGAATTGCTTCACGAAGTCGTCGAAGAGCTCGGCGATCTTGGCGGCTTCTTCGGCCACTAGTCGGCTTCCTTGGCTTTCTTCTTGCCGGGAATTCCCCAAAGCGGGAAACGACGAGGCTTCTCGTAGCGAAAGAGAGGCAGCGGCGCTTCATCCTCGAAGGGACGATCGGCGCCGACGGGGATGGCGGCTACTTCACGCAACACACGACGCGATACCGGACCGAATGCAGACGCCGCCACCACACGAGGTTCGGGTTGGTCTGCGTCGAAAAAGACGAACCCGTCACCGCGATCACGCACGAGGTCCTGCAGCACGTTGGGGCTCACCGCCGGAACCAAGGTCAGACCCGCGGGCACGAAGATCCGTGTCGCGACTTCGGCGTAGAACACGCCAAGTGGTACACCTTCGATACCGCTTGGGTCGGTGAGGTAGAAGCGGTCCTCACCGATCGCGATGCGCAACGCCGAAAGCGTTTTGGGTGGAAGCGCGTAGAGCAGGCGCGAAAGCCACTCGCGTTGATGCAATGGAACGACAGTGGCGGTGATCATGCGCCAAGCGTCGGTGCTCATCGCCAACCGTAAGGGCAGCGACATGCCCAGTCGCTGATCGCTTCCGCTGCCGTGTTGGGTGCGCGCCGAGAGATCCTCTTCGAGTTCGACGTTCGTACGCACGAGCGAGCGCACGGGAGCAAAGGGAGGAAGTGGGTTGACCACGAGCACCTCGCCGTCGCCGCGGAAGAGGTGGAGTGTGTCGTCGTCGAAGAGCGACTGGCACGACTCGAGCGCGATGGGGTGTCGATAGCCGTGTTCGACTGCAAACGACTTTCCGAGAGGTTCGAACACGTGCACGCCGGGCAACGAAGCCAGAAGGCGAGCGACGCGCTCTGGGGTGTCGCTGATGTCGAACACGTAAAGCCGGCGTGCTCGGTCGTCGAACGCACTCTGCGAGGGCCACTCTGCCAACGCAGCCCGGGCGGGGATCTGCCAGCGGAAGAGATAGCTGAGAATGGCGCCACCGACGCCGACCTCGCTGGTGGCCCAAAGGCGCGGCGGGACGCCTTCATCGCCGTGCAGGCCCGAGGGCACGCGATAAGGGGTGAGCTTGAAGACGAGATCGCGAAACTGGATCTCGCGGTCGAAGCTGTACGCCTGGCGAAAGCTGTCGTGATAGAGGACCAGATCGGCGGGCTGATCAAGCAGCTCCTGAACGTCGTAGCCCAGCGGTGAACCGGTATCTCGGTACTTCACGAAGTGCCGAGACGTTCCGGTAAAGACGAGACCGCCTGCGAGCTTGGCGACGCCACCGATCCGGTCCATGCGATAGGAAGACTCGGCGGTGATCGAGAGCATGATCTCGCGGGTTTTCAGCGGCGTGATCAATCGCCGGATCACCAGAGAGGGCAGCAGCTCGTCGAGCGACCCCTCATCGCCATACGCCCGCAGGAACGCGACAAGGCGATCGATGCTCGGAAAGAGCACGACGCCCTTTTGCCCCAAGACCACACCCCTCGCGTCGGGTGTGACGCCGGGCGTGCGAAATCGGGTCTGATGTAGGGCGGCCCGCTCGAGCACGTGGGGAACCTAAACCAGGTGGGCGGAACGAGAAACACGAAACGCGCCCTGTCTTCCTTTTGGCGGTGTGGTCGGGACTGTGGTTCGATGGGGTGTGCGTTCGGTTGTCGTGTTGATGTTGCTTCTCGGGCTTCGTGCGCCGCTCTCGGCGGATGCCCCGTCTTTGATCTCTCGCATCACGCGCCTCGAGCGGGCTGTGGAAGCGACTGAGGCCCAGGACGCGATTCGCCAGGCCAAACGCGCTCTGAACCGGGCAGCACAGTTGGAGCGTGAGGGGAATCCGGCGGGCGCCGAACGGGCGTTGCGAATTGCGGAGGCGGCGTTCACCTTGGCCGAGCGTTTCGTTGCCCGTGCGCGGGCCCGAGCGGCGCTCCGCGAAGCGTTCGCGGAACGCGACGAGGCGAGGAGGCGAAAAGAGATCGCCGATTCGGCTCTGCAACGAGCGCGCGATTCAACCGGCGATTCAACTGGCGATTCAACTGGCGATTCAAAAGCGGGCGGCGAGTCGTGAAGTGGGTGGTGGTGCTGACGTTGCTGGGCTGTGGTGCGACGCAGCTCCAGCTCGACCCGGTACCACTCTTTTCCGAGGAAGGTGTCGACGCCGCACGCCGTGAAGCACCGGACCTGGTCGCTGCGGCCGAGCGCGCTGCCGATGAAGCACGAGAAGCGGACGCGGCCGGCGACTCGGCGGCGGCGCAGGACCATGCGACGCGTGCGCGTCTTCTTCTCGAGGCCGCGATCGTGGAAGCGGAGCGCGCTTCGATGGATAGGCAACGATTGGAGGCACAGCAGGCCACCGAGGAAGCCACTCGAGATGTGGTTGCCGCCGATGAAGCGCGGGCCGCCCTCGAAGTCGATCGCGCACGCGAAAATGCAGCGGAGGTTGCACGCGGGCAAATGCGCCGTGCGTTCGCGCAAGCCGAGCTCGACGAAGGACGTCGGCTGCGTCGCCGCACACAAGAGGTCGACCGAGCGCGTCACGCGGCTGCGAGTGCGCTGCGCGATCGGGTTCGCCTCGTGTTGGCGGCGGCACTCGCGCTCGGCGCCAGTCGAGAATCGAGCACCGAAGTAGAGGCTTCTTTGCAGGCGAGCGGTTCGCCTACTGAGCAGCTGCAAAACGCCGATGGAGCACATCGACGCGCGTTGGCACTGTTGGGCCGCGCTCGGCTAGAGCATCCAGTCGATGCGGCGGCGAGGTCCAGTCTGATCGAAGCCGTCGAAGAGCGAAACCTAGAGGTCGAGCTCGACGCTCGCGGCCTGATCCTACGCGGGGTGACGCCTGCGCGCGTACAGACGCTCGCCCAGCTGATCACCGCACACCCGCATGGCCCGGTCGAGGTTCGTGGCCGCGGCGCTACCCGGATCGCCCGTTTGCTGAAACAAGCTGGCGTCGGCGAAGACCGGCTCTCCGTTCAGGCCGCAACCAGCCCCCTCGAACTCGTCTTTCTAGGTTACGGGAATGCGCCTGTCGGCTCGAACGTAGACTAAGTGTGAGTTACTTGGCGCTGGTGGTACTCGCCTCACTCGGGCTCGGAGTAGGCATCCCGCTTCTCAACGGCCGCGCTCGTGAAGCGCTCTGGGGAGCGAAGAAGGGGCCACCGCAACCAGTCGGAACGACGCCCTATCGGACCGCAACCTCACAGCCCATTGAGCCCAAAGGTGCTCCGTGGTCGTTTCGTCTTGCAGCTGGAGCCAACTCGTTCTGGGGCGTGATCACAGTGATGATCTTCGCACCGGCGGGTCTGGTCCTGCTCGCCTCCGCACCGCAGCTGGCCCCCGTCGCAACAGTCCCGATTCTGCTCGTCGCACTCAGCGGCTTTGGCACCGGCGTGGCACTCTGCGTCGCCGCCCGACGTTTACTCCGTCGCGAAGCGTTGCGAGGCGTGCGCAAGATCGCCAAGTGGTCTCAACTGCATCACATCTGTGTTGCGCTCACGATGGCGCTCGCATCCGCCGAGATGCACGAAGCCTACCTAATCGCGCTCTCGTTCATCCCATGCCTACTCGGCGCCAGCCTCGCGCACGCGTTGAGCGCCTCCGCCCACAACGCCGAACTCACCGCCTACGCCGACGACCTCGACCAGCCCACCTGGTCGCCGAGCTACTGAGCGTTCGACCGTTCGACACCTACGTCAACGTTCGACAACCTAGGTCGTTCGACACCCTAGGTCAGTTCGACGCCTATGCCGCAAGGCGGCGAGCGAGGCCAACGCCACACAGCCAAGCACGTCCCTTCGCATCCGCAAACTCGTTCATCGACACCTCAGTGCCCAAGAACGTCGCAGCCCCGACCGAGCGATCCTGCACCGCCTCCAACCAAGCCTCCGGATCCAGGCCATGGTGGCCAAGCAGCGCCGGCGAACCCACCACACGCCCACCCAACGCCTTCGCCGTCCACTCCAAGAGCTCGACATAGTCGTCGAAGTCACAAGGCACGCAATACGACTGCGACTTAGATCGTGACCGCGGCTGCGACTTAGATCGTGACCGCGACTCGGATCCGGACTGCGACCGCGACTCGGATCCGGACGGCTCACTACTACCACCCCGTTGCCCATCAAAACGCGCAAGCGTAACCGGGGCGCCCCGGCCCCGACGCACCCGAAGATCCTTCGCCACCTTACGAAGCCGCTCCTGAACGGACGTAAACTCCGAACCCCGAAGCGACTTCGCCAGCCCGGCCCGAATGGGATTGAGATCCACGTAAGCCATACACGTAACCAACCCCTCCACATCCAAAAGCGGCTGGCACTTAAACCGGCTCTCCCAAAAGTGCCCCTTCACGTCGTCCTCACAATTCGCCCGGCGAGCAATGTTCCCGTTCAACGCGCGCATCATCCAAGAAACGTCCGCCAACCTCGTCCGCCAAACCACCCGCAGCTCCTTCTTCCACCTCGTGCCCAACTCATCGTAAGCCTTCTTCGCAAGCGGATGAAGCGCCCCATACCTCGCAACAACCTCCTCCTCCGACCAACCCGCAGCCCGCTCCAAATCAACATGAACAACCACGTGCAAGTGATTGCTCATCACCGCATAAGCACAAACATCGATCGCAAAAACCGCCACCAACTTATGCAACCGGTCCCGGATCCACCCCCGACGATGCTCGTAGTCATTCCCCGAAACAGGATCTTTCCCACACAAAAAGGACCGCCGCACACACCGAGTCATGCAGTGGTAGTAGGGCGTCGCCCCATAATCGATTTGTTCCGACCTCGGCCTAGGCATGCCCCAACGTGCCCGCGGGGCTGGCGGATGTCAAGATATAACGACGGTCGAGTAAAAATGGCCGACTAGAAGTGCAGAAACGGCTGGGCATGACTCACAAAATACCGAGCGTCGTTATATCTTGACATCGCGCGGTCCGGGGGCAGCTGTTTCATCGGTTCGAGCGGGGCACTAGAAGTCCATCAGCGTGATCATGGTGCCGGATCGGCCCATCGGCGTAGTCGTCGGCACCCGCCGCATGAATGTGCGCATCCTTGGCGCTCGTCGCATTGTCGCCTCCATCGTCATCTCTGTGACGACGGGGTCGGGTTCGGTCTCGGCATCCGGTTCGCCCGGTTCACCGGCTTCTCCCTCAGCGGCTTCTCCGTCAGCGGCTCTCCCGTCAGCGGCTCTCCCGTCAGCTCTTCTTTCGCGAGCGGCTTTTTCGTGAGCGGCTCTTTCGTGAGCGGCTTTTTCGTGAGCGGCTTTTTCGTGAGCGGCTTTTTCGTGAGCGGCTCTTTCGTCAGCGGCTCCCTCGATCAACGGGTCGACCTGAGCGAGTTCGGCTTCGACGACCTCTTCGTGGACTCCTCCGCGAGGAGGCTGGTCGGGTTGTGTACTCAGCGAGGGCAAACCGGTCGGGGTCGGTTCTTCAGTGCCGAACACGAAAACCGTGCCCATCACCAGCACGGTGGCTACGGCGATAGCAACAAACAATCCGGGTTTCATCGGCTCGGACATCGCAGCCGTGACCGCGGTCGTTTCCAAGCTCACGAAGGGCAGCAGTGCATCCTTCACCTCGCGACAGGATTGGTAACGCTTCTCGCGTTTCTTCTGCAGCAACTTGTGCAGCACCTTGCCGAGCGCCGCCGGAACGTCGGGACGCACGGTGCGTATCCGCGGCGTGGGCTCCTTCATGATCTTGGCCGCCATCAACCCGAGCGACTCGTCTTGGAAGGGACAGACTCCCGCAAGCGCCTGATAGAGCATCACACCGATCGACCAGATGTCCGCTCGATGGTCGATGTCCTTGGCTGCGGAAAGTTGCTCTGGGCTCATGTACGCGACGGTGCCCAAGGTCGAGTCGGTCGCCGTCAGCTTCTGGTCCTCACCCCGGATCTTGGAGATGCCGAAGTCGACGACCTTCACGACGGTGCCTTTGGGCCGGTCTGTCAGGAAGATGTTGGCGGGTTTCAAGTCGCGGTGGATGATGCCTTTGTCGTGCGCCGCCTGGAGCGCGCTGCACACTTGCTGAATCACGCCGACCGCGTGCGCGATGGGTTGCGCGCCCGAACGCGTGAGCACTTCGTCCCAGTCTTCGCCTTTGAGCAGCTCGAGCGCCATGTACACGGTGCCGTCGTCGAGCTCGCCCGACTCCAGTACGGTCACGATGCCGGGGTGTCCGATCTTCGACGCCGCGCGAACCTCGCGATGAAACCGAGCCACCGCATCTTCGCGGCGCGACAAGTATCCATGCAGGACTTTGATC
>JAVJHY011542048.1:0-11735 GCA_035593235.1 Phascolosoma agassizii | reverse complement strand
AATAACAGTGTACGATGCAGAGTATTATGTGTTGGCCTATAATGTTGAAGAGGGGCTACCTTCATTTGTAGAGAAAGGCGGCAATTCCTGGAAATTAGATTCGATTGACGAACAATCCACTCGGCTGTCTATAAAAATAGAAATGATCGTTAGCGGTGTCAAAGGCTTTTTGCTTTCCCCATTGTTAAAACGGCAGTTAACAAAAATTGCCAATGAGATGATGGAGGAATTAAAATATTATCTCGAAAAGGGACAACCTCATCCTCGCAAAATACTGGCAGAGCAAGGGAGAAATGCTTGAGAGGGATCAATTATAGATTGATTGACGATCGAACGTAAAATCAATTCATAATGAATAAACTCTAATTCATAATCAAAGTAGAGTTAATTTAAATAAAAGCTATGGTCATGAACGATTCGATGGATGGTGAAAATGAGAAAGGATAAAGACATCCCAACGATAAAGATATTGAGTGATAAACGAATGGATTTGTATTTTTTCTCTAATTTTTGTCCCAGGTAATAGAGGTCTCGGATCATGGTTCCATAGAGGTAGTCACTATCATTCAGCATTTGCAGCATGCCCCATTCATAGTCTTTTATTCCCATTTTATAAAAATTTCCAAAAAAGAGTAGGTTACCTCTTCTTTCCCGGATTTCAGCTTCTGTAAATTTGCCATGATCGACAGTTGGCCGGATCGCAAAAACGGCAAAAATTATGGAAAGAATGCTGGTCAGACTCAGTAAAAAAATAGGAACGACCTCAATGATCTCTGAGTCTTGGGTAGGAGGATTTCCTGCCAATCCACCAATGATCAGAGAAAGGATAATAGAATTTACCGTAATCATTATACTGGCTTTACTATCTACCATTTGATTGAGGGTGTAATGATTTTTAGAAGTAGTTCGAAACAAGGTCTGAATACCTCGGTCGTCTCGCCCCTTGATCGTTTTGAGACTTTTCTTGAGGCTCTTTAATTCTTGATCACTAATGCCAAGGGATTGCTCCAAAGCAATATCTTCCTGCTTCTCAATATTCTTCTTTTCTTTTTGAAGATCTTGAATGATCTTCATTACTTTTGGTTGTATTTTTTCTACACCGTATTCCGTATAGCATTTAAATTGCAGGAGCATGTTTATTACGGTTTCGTAATAGCCTTTTTTGCTTAGGCTTACGTTTTTTAGCAAGGTTTCTTCATAAGCTAATTTGATATTCTTTTTATTTTTTCCTTTGACCGCATCCATCAGTGTGGCATCACCAATCACATCACTGATTGAAGTCCTTTCCTTTGAAAGTAATCCTGCCTTGGATAATTCATCAACTATCCTGGTTTCTTTATCCTTGTGTTTTGGATGTTTTTTGAAAAAGGACTTCGCATTCGCAGTAGCTACTTCCCCCAAATTACCTTGGAACTCTCCTTCTACGATCGTTATATTCTGCTCCCCATAACCCGTAGCAACAAACCAGGATACAATAATTGCTGCCTCCAAGTCTTCCTCATTGAAGTTAGAGTGCCGGGCAATCTTTTCCGTATTACTGACCAGTCTGTGCGCAAATTTGATGTTGTGATAAACCAGCTTTTCTGAAAACCCAGTGATGAGTCTGGTAGCATAAATTTCTACTTTCTCCAAAAGATCTGAATGAAAGGAAGCTTCGTTGTTTTCCATTTTTTTGGATTGTTTTTAATAAACTCTTATTGGGTGTTTGCACCTTGGGTTTTGGAAGATACTGTTTTTAAATCAATCCATATGGAATTAGCAAATGGAATCAAGCCAATAAACTCAGTAAATAGCCAAGTACAGATCCCATTAGGACAATAAAAGCACTGTTAATTTTCTTTGGACCAAAAATCATAAGCATACTAATTCCAAAAATGACGAAGCTTTGCCAGTCCAGCAGAGTACTCCTGGCCATCGTATAAGTTACGGCAAGGATAACGGCCACTGCACCAATATTGACTCCATCTAAAAAGGCGGACATGACTTTGGATTTTCGCATTTTGGGAATCAAAGGGTTGAGTGCCCAAACAAAAAAGAAGGAGGGAAGGAATATCCCGATGGTAGCGGCCATTGCTCCTTGCCAACCACCCAATTGCCAGCCAATAAATGTGGCAGTAGTGAGTACCGGACCAGGCGTCATTTGTCCAACGGCAATGGCATCAATTAATTGCTGTTGATCAAGGAGTCCCCGACCTACTAATTCTCCATCGAGAAAAGCAAAGAGGACATAACCACTTCCGTATAAAACGGCACCTACTTTTAAGAAGATTAAAAATATTTTCAAACTGCTCAAAGAACCCAAACTCAAACTGGCTGCCTGAAAAAGAGGGAAGGGAAGGAAGCTTTTTAAATTGCTATTCTTTACTTCTCCAAGGAGGCCAAAAACCAGAATGCCTATCAATCCTGCTGCCAATAATGCCAAAACTTCAGAAACCCCGAAAAGGGCGGCCACCAATACCAATAGACCTAAAATACCCAATTGCCAGGACTTCAAAGCCTTCTTACCCAATTTGTAAACGGCATTAAGTATTATTGCAATCACTGCTGCCTTAATTCCATATATCCAGGGAGTTACGGAAGGCAATTGGCCGTATTGTTGATAGAGGTAGGCAAAAACCGCCGTAATGAGAACTGCTGGTAAAATAAAACAAAAACCAGCCACAATTAAGCCCTTCCAACCCGCTCGTTCATGCCCACAGTGCATGGTCATTTCTGTCGAATTGGGACCAGGGATAAGATTGGTTGCGCCGATCAAATCCAGAAAATGCTCCGGACTCATCCACTTTCTTTTTTCCACCACCTCATCCTCCATCATGGCAATGTGAGCGGCAGGGCCACCGAAACCAATTACGCCTAATTTAAAAAACAGACGGGCAATTTCGGATAAAGAATTCTTTTTTGACATGGGTTTCTTTTGGTTCATTTTGCAAAATGCCAAAAATAGAAATTATTCCATCTTTTTAAGAAATATACCCTGTAGAATTGCAAAGGTTATTACGACTAGCGCGATTATGACAATAAGCCAATTTGCTCCGCTGCTGAGTTGGGATGGTTGTAAGATTAAAATAAACAAACTGCCAATCACCCAAATCCAATCCTGAATGATTATGCTTTTGACCATTCGCTTATTTATTTTTGAGGAACGACAAATAAGAATGATCATGCCTGAAAAAAGCAGGAGCCCGAAACCCAAAACCAAAAGTACAATGGGACTTTTGATATTCATCCAATTGGCTATGGTCGGATAGAAAAATAAGACTAGGAGTCCATTAATCCCTGAAAAAAATGCATTGCCAAGCATTGCTTTGCGAAGTTTATTTTCTGCTATTGTTTTCATGATTTATACATTTACAAATGTAGTTTGTTCTGCTCTGGTTTTTAAAGCTTGATTCATAGCTTCAAAACCCATTGCCGTTTTATCTCCAATCATACTCATTATCGGTTTGACCAAAAGTCCCGTAAATTTTTCTCCGTGGATCAATTTAGTTTCGTTGGCACTAATGGTTTCCAGTTTGAAATAATGTTCGCCGTCAAATAAACCAGTAACAAACAGTTTCCCAGCCCAGCGGAATTCTTCTTTTTCTTTTATCACCAATACCTTTGGTTCAAAATGTTGGAGATTTTGACTTGGCAATTGGATGCTAACTTTTAGTTGCTCGTCCACCACTGCTTTTCCACTTATTTGGGTGACGAAAGGGTTCCACTCTGGATAGGCTTCAAAATTCATTAGAATTTTCCAAACCTGACTAGTGCTGGCTTTAATGGGAATTGACTTCTCGATACTTTTCATTTTTTTGATTTTTGATTTTTGAAAAAAATGGTTCTACGGTATTCGAAAACCGAAATACCGTAGAACCCTAAAACCGATTGCCTTACAAATATGCAGCGATAAGAAAAACCAAAATTGACTCCAACCGCCAGTCAATAGATAATTGGCGCCATTGAGGAAAAAATGTAAATTTGGAGATGACTTTTAATGGACGTTTTATTTTGAACATGATTGAGTTCGCCGTTTTGCAAGGCGCGAACCGCAATGATTTGCTTGCTTTGACATACCTGAAGCTAGAAGATCTTAGCCAGGAAGAATGCAAGGTGGAGGAAGCTATTTACAACAAAGTGGTGGAGCAAATAGAACAGCTTACAGGAGATGATTTTTTTGGTTTGCATTTGGGAGAACAATTGAACTTGTCTGCTGCGGGTTTGATTAGCCAGATTACCCAAACCAGCAGAACAGTAAAAGAAGCACTGGAATATTGTTGTGCTTTTGCGAGTTTGGGATGCCGCGCTTTGCCTTTGGTACTGGAAGAAGAAAAGGATGGTTATAAACTTTCGTTGACTCCTGACCCTCTGTGGCTTAAAAATTCTCCGGTCAGTGTAAGGCATACAATTGATGGTTATGTCGCCTTTTCTCTGCGTGAATTTCATACTTTGACTCGACAAAAATATTTCCCTTTAGCAATTCATTATGCCTGTGATCGGGTAAATGGAGCTGAGGAATATTACCGGGTGTTCAATTGCGAAGTGAAATTTAAGCAAAAGGAATATGCCTTGTTTTTTGAAAAATCCCAAATTCACCTGCCTGTAGTGACCAGCGATTATAACCTTCTCCGGGTTTTGGTGACTCATGCAAGCGAAAAAGTAGCCTTGTTACAAAAAGAAGCTGGCTTTTATACAGCGGTCAAGAAATCAATTGTGAATTTGGTAAAACCTGATTTTCCATCAATCCATCAAGTCGCTGCCAACCTCAATATCAGTGTCCGTACTTTGCAACGAAAATTAAAAACAGAAGGCCATACCTATAAAAACGTACTGGAAGATTTGCGAAAAGACTTTGCCATAAGCTACCTGAAAGATCCAGGGTTGAGCATCAAAGAAATCGCCTATTTACTGTCTTATTCAGATTCGACGGCCTTTATTCGTTCTTTTAAAAGATGGAATGGCCGTTCCCCCAATCAGTATCGGCAGTTGGAATTAGGGATTAACTAAGTTTCAATTCCAGGCTTATTTAGTTCCGAAAAGTCCTCTAGCTTTCCAAACAGACATTTTCCTGTTAAAAATTGCCTGAAATTGCTCTAAACACCCTAATTTAGAGGAACTTCTATCAATTCATCTGAAAATACAAGAATAATGAAACGAACTTTTACCTTCCTCCTTTTACTTTGCTTCACAGCGAATATCTATTCTCAAGTCTTGTTTAGTGAAGACTTCAGTAGTGTCGTCCTTGATGATGGTGCTGCTATGGTACCAGCCGGATGGGTATCTGAAAATAAAGATGGCCAATCGGCGGATAATTTCCCATTTAATTTCCCATTTAATTTGGCACTATACAGGGACGTCGCCTGGGCAGTGACTGATTACGAACTTGGTGGAAACCAAGCTGCCATAAGTACCGGATTAAACGGACCGATTGAAGGCATTACCGATCGTTGGTTGATTAGCCCAAAGGTTTCTGGAATTACTTCTGATGCTTTTCTTTTTTGGAAAGGTTTTACTACCGATATCGATGCTCAGGACAATTGCGAAATCTGGGTAACCAGCGTCATTGCAGGATCTAGTCCAACTTCAGCAGACTTTCTGATAGATAACGTCCAAAGGATTAAATCTTTCCGTATGGCTCCAGATGAGTTTCATACTTATGCCGCTGACCTGAGAGATTTCTCCGGGAAGGATATTTATTTTGCCATCAGAAGCAGATCGAATCAACCTGCGAAAGTCATTTTTGATGAAATCGTAATAAAAGATGCCATTAGAGATGATTTGGAGATGGAAAGCTTGGGATTAGAAACTTATTTTTTAAGTGGCCCTAATAAAATCCGGGCGAATGTACAAAGCCTCAGTGGTGACCCAATTACCAGTATCACACTTAGCTATCAAGTAGATGGCATGGGAGATATCGAAACAGAAACTTTTGATGTTAATCTGATGGAAATTACCGATACAGAATTGGTGGAATTTGATAAAGTAGCCAACATGGCTCAGGGTGGACATGATGTAGAAGTTTGGATAGAAAAAGTAAACGGTAATGATGATTTGGTTACAGAAAATAATTCCAAAACCGCTTTTACCAGTTTGATGAATGACGCACCCAAAAAACGAGTATTGATTCAAGAGTATACTGGTGCCTGGTGTGGTTACTGTCCTGATGGGACTATTATTTTAAATGAAGTAACTAAAAATGATGGAAGCTATGTACCTGTAGCAATTCATACTGGTGACAATATGGAAATTCCAACTGGTGATATCATTGCCGGAGTAGCTACCTCTTCTTATCCTAGTGCAAGTTTTGATTTTAATCAATATCCTGGCAAAGGAAATGTAGCCATTAGCAGAGGCGAATGGAAAAGTCGTGCTGCTGAACAAAAAGGAGCCATTGTTCCGGTCAAATTGGAAGTAGAAAGTCATACTTATGATAGAGATACCAGAGACCTGGAAGTGACTGTAAAAGCAGATTTTATTGGAGCTGCCAAAGAAGATCTGCGTTTGAGTGTCTGGATTATTGAGGAAAAAGTTTCCGGACCAGT
Source organism: Phascolosoma agassizii (assembly GCA_035593235.1). Lineage (NCBI taxonomy): Eukaryota > Metazoa > Annelida > Sipuncula > Phascolosomatiformes > Phascolosomatidae > Phascolosoma > Phascolosoma agassizii. The sequence goes on along the minus strand of JAVJHY011542048.1, from coordinate 5,214 downwards.
AAATGAAACAGGAAGTAATGGATGGAATAATGCCAATTACGATAACAATACGGCTGGTTCTCCTTTCTTTGGATTAGGGACTTATCTGGAACCCAATGAGTTTTTACACGAGCATGTCTTGAATGCTTCTCTTACCGATACTTGGGGAGATGATGATGTTTTTCCTGCTGAAATCACTGCTGGAGAAAGCTTTAGCAAAACCTTCACCTACACGCTTCCAGAAGCAACTGGAGCAGAACAACATTGGAAAGCGGAAGATATTCACGTCATCGCTTTTGTTTCCCGTTATAATATAAATGCCAAAAAACGCTCTGTCTTGAATGCCACCCGAGGAATCACTTTCCTGACAGGTATCGGAGCGGAATTGGAAGAATTGACAGGAGCCAAAATCAATCCAAATCCAGTATCTTCTTCCACTATGATGGAGGTTACCATGAAAGAAGCTTCAGATTTAAATATTCGATTCTTTAATCAATTAGGTTTGGAAGTTTTGAGTCCAAGAAAAGAATACTTTGCAAAAGGAAAAAATACAGTAGAGCTTTCTCTTGCTGATTTACCGAATGGCATCTACTTTGTTTCTTTGTATAATGACAAAGGCGGCATTCATACAGAAAGGGTAGTGGTTCAACGCTAAGTATTTGTCTTAGACTGAAAATTAAAACGACAACATTTGAAGCTTTTTATACTTCAGGTGTTGTCGTTTCTCGTAAAGAAAGAATCTGGTGGAGCTTCTCTTTGATTAATGTTTATAAAAGGATTAGAAAAATAAATATTTTATCATAAAATAACTTTTACTATGAAATTTTTAAAATATCTACTTGGTATTATTGTTGTGCTTTTTTTGATCTTTATCGTAAAAGGAATGCTAACACCTTCTGTGTCTTATGAAAGTGAAGTTGTTGTAAATAAACCTGCTAAAGAGGCATGGGCTGTTATGTCGGATGAATCGAAATTGCCTCAATGGATAAAAGGGTTTAAAAGGACAGAATTGGTGAGTGGTACTGCGAATACAAAAGGAGCGGTTTCTAAAATCTATGTGGAAGATGGAGGCCAGGAAATGGTTATGGAAGAAACAATAACAAATGTTAAACCGAATGAGTTGCTTGCCATGACCTTTACCATGGATTTTATGGATATGGAATATCAAATGATAATGAACGAAAAGGATGGCAAAACTACGATCAAGTCAAAATCAACTACCCTTGGAAATGGCATGTTTGCTAAATCAATGGTTTCTTTTATGACAAGTGCTATGAAGGCACAAGAGGATGAAAATCTAAATAATTTGAAAAAATTAATTGAAGAAAATACAAAGAATTATTTTCCGGAACCCAAAATGGAAATAGCTGATGAAATGGAACAATGATTTTAAAATCACCTGCTCTTTTTAATGGAACTTAAGTGCTACTTTGTCGTTTTAAAAATATTCCCAATAGGTAAAAGGTATCTTCAAGATACCTTTACCTTTGATTCGACCAAAGTAAGTTTGGTCAAGAATTCTAGTTAAAACCGATTTTCAATGAAATTATTTCTCCTGATTTTCCCATTATTTTTTTTGGATCATTTCTTACCTCCCACCAATTCTGATAAAGTCGTTATTCTTGAGAATTACACTACGATTAATAGCTTTGACGAATTGGTTACTCGATTCCCTGGAAAGGTTTTGTACATTGATCTATGGGCGACCTGGTGTCCGCCTTGCCGAGCCGAATTTAGCCATACCTCTTTGGTCAAAGAATTTGCAGAAGGGAAAGATTTGGAATTTGTATACCTTGCTTTAGACAAGGAAAGGAATACCGATGGCTGGAGGCACTTTATAAAAAAGCATCAGATTTCGGGGCAACATCTTTTAGCCAATGAGCAACTACGCTCTGATCTTAAGGCCAATTATTACTCCGAAATAGTCAATGGAGAAAAACAGATTTACATGCCGACTTATATTATTGTAGATAAAAATGGACGGGTATATCACAGGGATGCAAGAAGACCCAGTGAAGGGAAAAAATTGCTGAAACAATTGAAAAAAGCTTTAAAAAAATAATGTATTGGAAAAAGAATATAGCTTGCAAGGCCTCACGATTGCTGTGACCAATATGGATGCCATGTTGGTTTTTTATCAATCGGTTTTTCAAATTGAATTTACACCAAAAGAGATGTATGGAGCCACTTTGTACAAGGGCATTTGGGGAGAAATGAACTTGCTTTTTTGCCCTGCACAATTAGCTAAAAATACGGCTCTTCAAAATAGGCAGCAATTCGATTTTTGGGTTAAAGATCTTCGTCAAATGCTGCAACGAGTGACTGCGAATGGGGGAACCTTGATGGGCGAAATTCATATTTCTGAAAAAGAGAAAAGCATCGGCGTGAAAGACCCGGATGGAAATTCCATTGTTTTTAAAGAACACTTATAAGCAGTGTACTCAAATTATAAAAAAAAACTTTTAAGTCTGCCTGATGATATTAAAATCAATCGATAAAAAAATTATTAAGCTGTATGAAGAACACAAACGCAAAGAGAAAATCATCATTCACCTAAAAAATATTGATCGCCTGATTGTCGAAAAAGAAGCAGCAATAATACAGATAGAAGCTGAAATAAAAAAGGAAGAGCAAGACATCCATAAACTAGAGTCATTAAACCTTTATCGTATTTTCCAAACCATACTTGGCAATCAGGAAGAGCAACTGGAAAGAGAGCGGCAAGAATTTTTACTTGCTATATTAAAACATAAAGGTTGTTTGAAAAGCTTGGAAGCTTTAAAGGAAGAACGGGAACTGGTCAACCGAACCATTAGCGGCCAATTTTCTTTAGAAAAGAATTTAAATAAATTACTCAAAGAAAAAGAAAAAAGAATTCTGGCTGCCAAGAATGATGTTGCTTATGCAGAAGTCTTGGAATCAATAGAACGAATCTCTGGCCATCGGTGTAAAATTGAAGAAGTTCGAGAAGCTATCCGAGAGGGAAAAAATACTCAGAACACCTTGGATAAAGTGATTACTGATTTGGAAACCCTGGATAGGTGGCACAGTGGCCTTGATTTTCCTGTTTCGGCCAAAGGTAAAATCCAGGTAAAAAGAATCGAAAAAAACATCTATAAAGCCAACAACAACATCCAGCGATTTTACGAAGAACTGTTAGACCTTCACGATCATTTCTCCTTGGATTACGAAAATCAAATTGCCAGTATCAAGGATTTTCTTCAACAATTGGTCGATAGTTTAATTACCGATTGGGTGGTGAAAATGAAATTGCACAACTCTTTAAACCTTATTGCCAACATCAACGATAAAATCACCCTCATGATCAGTATGTTGGAATTAGAGATGAAAAAAACCAATGAATACATTGAACTCGAAGAAGAACTAAAAAAAGAGTTGATGGTGAAAGTATTGAAAAACGCCGCTTCCTAAAACTTCCAATCCACCCGAACCGTCCCATTCCTCGGCGGCTCCAACAAACCGGGGCGAAGTGTATATTCCTCATTAAAAATATTTTTGCCAATCAAACTCAATTTCAATCCCTTGGTGAATTGATAAGCCAGACGCAGGTCGAAGGTTTTAAACCCTTTGTTGTTTTTCTCCCGATAAGCATCAAGGTCAATATTGATAAAGGTAAATGCAAAATCAATCGCTTCGATGTGCGAACTGTAATTTCCGGCAAAGGCAATAGAAAAGTTTTTAATTTTGGTTTCAATATCAAACTTCAAACTGTGCTGAGAACGATACTTTAATATGTTAAGATCAGAAGAACTATTCCTGGCATTTCTCTCTCCGGCAGTAAGCGTATCTACAAGTGGATCAATGTCAGGATCGAATTCTTTAAACTTAGGATCAATATAAGTATAGCCAGCAATGATATTGGTAGGCAAACCAAACAGTTTCCCCTGGCTGCCAATGCTGATGTCAAGACCCTTGATCCGAGTATCTCCAACATTATCAGATTGAAAAACGGCACCGAGTCCACCTTGTGAAGTCAATATGATTTTAGTTAACTCAAACTCCATCATACTGCTGTAATCTGATTGAAAAACAGAGACATCAATAAAGCCATTCATTTTGGAAATTTTAAAACCTTGTTTTATTCCAAATTCTACTGTCCATCCAGTTTCAGAAGTCAACTCAGGGTTGGGCACGATTACGAGGCTACCTGCTGTGGTGGTAATAAATTTTTCCGCAAGGGTAGGGAAGCGATAACCTTGTCCCCAGGAAGATCGAAGAAAAGTATACTCCGCCAACTGATAGTTGGCTCCAATGCGAAACACTGGCTTCGCCTCTACCGAATTGCCGCTGGAAAACACTTCGTCCAATACCATGATAGAATCCGGACTATCAATCCTGTTTCGTTCATAACGCACGCCACCAGAGATATTCAGGCGATCAAAAAACTTCTTATCCAATTGGATATAAGCTACAGTATTATTGATAAGATAAGTCGTATCTCCAAACAAAGCAGAATTACTCACCGCCCTGCTGCCCACCAAACCAGCAGTAGCCACCAGATCTATATTTTCAAACTGTCGTTGATACTGATATTCTCCGTAATAGAGTTGAGAAGAATTACTTTGGTTATTATCCACATCATTGCGAACGCTGTAAAAACGGCTTAAAAGTTTGTGGCGATTGCCGCTATTGTCGAAATAAGTGACGTAAGGATCAATGGTGTAGCGGAGCCGTTTGCGGTTACTTAGAGTAGTAGAATCTCCTACGAAACTACCGCATTCGCAGTCTGTCTTCGTCCAGTAAAAATAACTGTTGCTTCGGCCTGCATTGAGATTCGTGTTGACGCCAACGGCCAATTTATCATTGATTCGATAGCGAGTACCAATATTGAAACGACCAAATTTGATTCCCGTATCTTTTCGATAACTTTCCAGATAATAAGTATAACCACCGAGTACCAAATCCAGCTTTTTGATTTTTCTGCGATGTGCAAAACTTAAACCTGTTTGCAATGGAGCATCAGAAGAAGACCACCATTTCTTATTGGCATCTTTGGGCGTATCATAAGCAGTGTAAAAAGTAGAGATATTGGTTTCTGGTTTGGACTTCGCATAAGCTGTTCGGATATTGATGATTCCATTCATCGCAGAGCTGCCATAGAGCGCGGAAGCTGCTCCTTTGATGACTTCTACTTGTTCAATATTTTCAACGGGAACATCATCCCAATTGGGCGAACCGGCATCGGCTTGTAGAGCAGGAATATCATCAATGAGC
>JAVJHY011541937.1:0-11738 GCA_035593235.1 Phascolosoma agassizii | reverse complement strand
AAGTGGCGATTCGAATAATCTGCATACGCCCGGTGCCCACCCATGACATCAAATGCGCTGAACGTAATCAGGGCAAATTTGCCGTGGATAGCCATCCAACGAGCCTCCTCATCGGTTACCGGTCTACAACCACCGTGGGCGAAACCGTCAACTCCGGTAACCTCAAAGCCAGTTCGGCTGAGATTCGTGCACCACAAGTCAGCAACTACGCGCATATCGCGGAGCCGTGCTGCCTTTACAATATGTCTAGCGCTCCAATTAGACAGCCCAGCGTAGAGCTTGATTGTCCGGATCCCAGCTTCTTCGCGCTCGTCTAGCAACGATTTAATTTCAGCTTGGGTCTTCGGTGTGGTCAAATCAAGCACGTTGCCTACGGTTAACAATCGCTCGATGGGCGCTCCGACGGGATGAATCGTGGGCCCCAGCCGTTTACCCCGAGCTACCGCGTCGCGAAGCGCTATGATGCGTTCATGATCATTCCCCAGATCCTGTACCGTGGTTACGCCAGCGTATAGATAGGCATTCAAATTTCGGGCAAACGTAGGCTCTTCATCCACCCCGGTATCACCGGGTTGGAAAGACATGACGCCCAAGTGAACGTGCAGATCGATTAAGCCGGGTAACGCCGTCAGACCCTGTCCGTCTATCACCTTAACAGCGGTGGGTAGTATGCCTATCTGACCACTGACGGATATTTTCTTGATGGTGCCATCGCTGATGAGTACGTCGCGCATTGGTTGCGGCGCCGTGCCATTGCCATCAATGACCGCAACGTTTTCAATTAGAACTGGGCCGCTGTGCAAATAGCCAGGAGCGGCCATGAGCAACGGCGATAGAGCCCATAAAACGAGAACGCTACAAGTTCGCATCCTCTACCCCCATAACTATGCCGATCATCTCGTCAAACACCATCACAAAGCGGTCGAGGTCTTGTTGCGTGTGCTGAGGGCAGATCAGGAACATGTTGAAGAAGGGCATGATGAGTAGCCCGTGGTACCACAGGTACGAATGCGTAAACTCGAACAACCCACCAAATCCAATCTGGGTGATACCAGTCAGCGGGTCAAAACACTGGTCCGGAATAAAGTGGTAGCAAAGGCGATTGCCCATCATCTCGGCGCGAAAAGGGGCATTGTGCTTCTTGAATATGTTTTCCATCGATTGGCGCACTTGGGCAGCGTTCGCAAGCAACGGCGCAAACACCTCAGGCGTCATCACTTCTTGCATAGTGACGCGTAATGCTGCGGTGGACATGGTGTTACCGGTCAGTGCATTGCCCAGAAACCCGAGACCCGCACCACAAAAAAAACCGGCTTCGTTCTGCCACTCTTCCACCGAATCCGCAATCTCTCGAGTCATACCAAACACTGCACCTGGAATGCCAGAAGAAATCGCTTTCCCACATGCCCACATGTCAAACTCAAGATCCTGCACGCCGACCGATCCATTCCAATCGTGACCAAGCGTATGGGTTTCGTCATAACACAACAGTGTGCCGTATTTTTTTGTTAGCATGCGCACACCTTCATGCCATCCATCTTCCGGCCAAGCCCAGCCGAAATTGCTCATGATGGGTTCCATCATCACCACCGCAACACTTTCGTCTCGTAAGCACTCTTCCAAAGACTCGAGGTCATTCCAGACAAATATTTTTGTGCCTTTATCTACCTCGCCGGCATACTGCGGCATCTCGTTATAACGTGATATCACGCCCGCTTCGGTCATCATTTTCTGCGTTTCGTCAATGGTGCCGTGATACGCAAAGTTTGCAATGGCGATGTTTGGGCGTGCGGTCACACAGCGCGCGATGGAGAGTAGATAGCGGTTCGCATCTGAAGCCGTCAGTGCATGCATCCACACCGGCAATTTGAAGTGACGCTCTAACTCGGCAGCGGCCACGCCCTGTTCCTCACTACCCATCATGGGATCGATACCAACCGTCAGGAGTGATTCTGCCGCTGCTTTAACCGCGGGGTTTTCTGGACCATGACCAAACATCGACGGGGTGTCCCCAAACTGCAGGTCGATGTACTCGTTGTCGTCCACATCCCACAACTTGCCACCAAGACAATTCTTCGCAAACGGCAATATCGGTGTCTCCCAGTCCTTCTGGTACGAACCAAATATGCCCCACAGCATGTTTTTGCGACCCACGTCTTGCATTTTCTTAGACGTCGGCATTTTGTCCTGCCACAGACCCAAGTACTTTTCATGCAGCGCCAACAGTTCTTGTTGGGGGCGCACGCCGAGCTTTTCCACCTCGGAAGGGTAAAACGTACTCAGATCGTTAAAGTCCGCGTTTGGCGCCCATTTGCGGGCGCGAGTGTAGTCAAAGGCCTTGTTTGACGCCATCGGAGACGGCTTACGAACCACCCGTCCGCCTCGTTTTAGACCTTGTTCGGTCTGTTCAGCCTGGCTAGCAAACGCTTTCCTATTTACGGCCATCGTTAATCCTTGTTGACCATCAACAGCACTGTTGCAATCCATTCAGTCTCGACTCACTCCCAGTGATAGCTGAATGACACACCGTAGGTTCGCCCTTGACCGACGCCCCGGGTAATCGCATCGTTAGCGAACGAGACACTGCGATAGTAGTAATCATCTGTAATATTTCGCACCCAACCGGCCACTTCCCATCGTAGGTCTTGGCTTCCCACTGCAATGCGAGCGTTTGCCAACGTGTAGGAATCTACATCAAATCGGGTGTCAACAGGATTTACAAATTCCAACCCTGCATGGTAATCATCCTTATAACTCACATCACCGGAAAGACGCACAAACAGATTGTCTGCGACCATCCATTCGTAGCTGGCCCGCAGATTGGCAGTCAGTTGTGGGGCCTGCCCAAGTTCCGCCCCTTTGAAATCTACAACGCCTAAGCCAGGTTGCACCGGATGAAACCCCGAATACTTCTTTACCTCAGTTTCAAGGTAAGCGACCCCAAAGTTCAAGCTCAACGCTTCGCCAATCAACCAGGTGCCCTCTACTTCTGCGCCTAATATTTCTGACTCTGGCACATTCACTAGCGCAGTTAACGGCCCAAACACAGGGTCATTGATGATGCTAATGACTTGTTTGTCTTGATAGTCGTAATAAAAGGCTGCGGCGTTGAGCTGCATTGACCCTTCGAGCAACGTCGCTTTGAAACCCACCTCGAACGTTGTCAATTCTTCTTCGGCATAGGGCTCCAGTTGCAGGAAGCTAGAGGCTGTTGCGCCATTGTAGCCACCCGACTTAAATCCAGTACCTACGTTTGCGTAGATCAACCAGTCATCATTGGCAAAATAGTCCAGACCGATTTTTCCGGAGAAATTATCGACTTCGAACTCATTCACAAACAACTCAGACTCTCCACCAAAAAGAGCGATGGTTCCGGGCCCGTTTGCATCTACGACCGATGATGCACGATCCAAATTAACCGTCACACAGTCTCCCGGCGAGAGCGACGTGCTTGAGAGAAAGAAGTCATCGCCGGTGCCACCCAAATCAAAATCGATTAAATCTAATCCACCGAATAGAAATGCCAAACCGCCGTCCGCATCTTTCGAACAAGCTTCAACGTCTCGTTCTTCGTGCGTAAACCGGCCACCTAGCGTAAGTCGCCATTCGTCGCTCATGAACCATTCGACATGCCCAAAGGCCGCCGATGTTGTAGTATTTTGCAACGTTGAATGATCAACATCAGCAAAGATTCCGGATGAGCCCGAGGCTTCACCAACAGCTACACGAAAGGAATCGTCAATCTCGTCGTCAGAGTAGTAGACACCTGCTATCCAAGTCACCGGCCCGTCACCCGCTGAGGTGAGACGGAGCTCTTGGCTGAAGGAGGTGATTTCGGTGTCCGAAATTTGCTCGAGCAAACTCAATGCCGTGCCATCCCAATCAAACGAATCTAGGCGCTCAAAACGATCGTATGCCGTGATAGAAGTCACCGTCAATGCCTCTAGATCCCAATTCACAGTCATGGCGGCGCCAAACAGTTCATTGTCATTACTAGGATCTAAGCCAGGATTCCAATCTCCTGTGTCGGGGTCTTCCGGCGCAACCGGTGCCAATGCGTCTGCAGCCGCTATTCCAGCATTGCCCATGAGGGAGGCTGCGAGCGGTAGTGCCAACCACCCTGATTGTTGTGTGAGCGGAACACCCGCGACCTGGTCGATAGTGGTGCCGAGCCTCCCGGAGCGGGCTTGGCCGGCATTTTCCGACTCGTCTTTGTTGTAATGCACGTTGAGCAGAATACCCACCGTGTCAGACACATCCCATTCAAGTAGCACGCGAGCGGCCAGGGTATCGACCTCACCAATCTCATCACTACGAGTATGACTTTCAAACCAACCATCTGAAGAATTTTCGTAGGCCACTGCCAAACGACCGCGCACGCCTTCGCCCAAGGGACCACTGACATATCCGTCTAGCCCGACCGTGTTGTACCGCGCATATTCTGCGTTAATTCCAGATTCAAACGTATCCGTAGGTTTGTTGCTTACAAAGTTGATCGCACCACCGGTTGTGTTACGACCATACAAATCGCCCTGAGGCCCTTTGAGCACTTCCACGCGCTGGGTATCGAACAACTGACCACGCGTCATCACGGGATATGGTAGTGCCACTTCGTCAGAATACACGCCAACCGTCGAGTTGCTGGCGACACTATAGTCGTCGAAGCCAACCCCACGAATCGTGTAGACGGGAACGCCAAGGCCACCTGCCTCGTTGTACACCAATCCGGGCGTATGCGCGGCCAGATCTTGCACCGTATCAACGCCCAATTCTCGAATGGTGTCTCCATCAAACGCATTCACGGTAATACCCACATCCGTTAGGCTTTGTTCGCGTTTTTGCGCGGTAACGACAACTTCTTCGATGACTTGAGCCGCCATCACCGGCGTGGTTAGTGTAAACACTGCAGCAGCAACTAGTGCCGTGGTTCGAATACTTGACATACGGGGTCCCCTCTCCTAAAACCATTACTAGAATATATTCTATTAATAGTCTATCTATTTTAGATCGTCAACTAATATTTCGACCATTTATCGTCACGAACATCTGATATAGGCTGTATTAGTAGTACTACTTCTAAATCGTAAGTAAGCGAAGTATTTCGATTTAACAAAAATACTAGTATTCTCAATGCCATTATCTAGCGGAGAGTGAACATATGCCTTGGCAAAGCCTGGCGTTTAACACGAACCCGGTCGAGCTGGTCTTGCCTTATCGGCGTCCATCTCAGGCTCGGGGCGAGGAAAAGTTCGAGACACTCTTGGACACTGCCCACACATTGATCGAGAAAAAGGGCATCGATCAATTCAGCCTCGCCGACGTGGCTAAGGCTGCTGGCGTTGCGACGGGGTCCGCATATCATTTCTTCCCTAATCTCGAAGCGATATTCATCGCATTAGTCGAACGCTACGATGCCGCGTGTGCAGATTTGGTCAGAGCACCGATCCCACCAGAGCAAGTCAATACCTGGCACGACATCATGGCGATCCACTTTGAGAAATCCCGGCAGTACATGAATGCCAACCCACCTGCACTGACCTTGATCATCGGTCCTGGGCGTAGCTGGCAGTCCAAACAGGTAGACACCATCGGTAATTCCGAAATTTCGAATGCCATGGTCGAGTGTTACCAGCGGTTTTTTACTCTGCCCGATCACCCACCGCCGAACGAGTTGCTGCAATTCGCCATTCGCATACTCGAAGGCTTGTGGGAGCTGTCGGTTCAACAGCACGGCGAGGTGACGCAGGCCTTCTCCCGTGAAACTACTCGGGCGGCCGGCGCGTATTTGCGCTTGTACTGGCCCGAGTACCTACCCCGTATCGAACTCAAACCCGTCAAAGAATGATGAGGACTTGTTTGCCGAACGGAACAGTTCTGTGAGCTATGAAGCCATTCGACTTTGAGTCAACAAATTTTGTCCTGAGTTTACTAAGCGCCTTCGCCGCAGACACGCTGGTATTGGCGATACCTACTTCTTGAACGAAGTGTTCGTAAAGATTGGTGGCAAACAACGTTGCGTGGATGTTCTATCGCGTTTCTAACAAAACAACAGAAGCCTTTGTACAACCCACGAATAAAATGTGGTGGCAAACCAAAAACATCCACTAACCATTTGATTTACGAATGTAAAAATGGCGGTGGTTTGCGTGTGCATGGCGAATTGGTAGACAGAGACTGTCACTCGACTCCCGGTACTTACAACCGATTCACTAAGTATCAAAACAGGAAACTCACTGCGCGAGTTCAGGGAACAAATTGACGGCTGTACCGCTATTGCTACCGTTTGGGTGCTCATTTACAGTGGCTGCAACCGGGCAGGACGCAACAACTAAAGCTGATTGGTGGCGCTCACGACCGAATAGTGCTGCAGTCCGACTGTCGATAATCAATCGGTCGACACCTTGAGTACGCTGGCACTACCCTCAACACTGTTATCGACCCGCGCAACCGATTAGGGAAGCTCTGTTATTAAAGTTTCAATTCGCAAGGCATTGTTCGCCACAGTAAGCACCTTGGTAGTTGGCGGGGTGGCCGTCGGTTGGTACCTCTTCAACTATGCCGAGCTCGACAGGTACGTTCCTCTGTTTGCCAATGAATGTGCAAGCTGCCACGGCTCGAGCCTTACCGGCACTAATGCAGGTCCGGCGTTGATCAAGGCAAAGCTGAGCGGTGGCGATTCAGTAGCCGAACTGCAAGACAGCATAAAGACGGTTCATGTGGGATCAATTATCCCGCCCATCAGTCAAGTGCTCACAGACGTACAGATCAAAGGTCTTGCGATATACATCGGCGAACGGCGTATGGACCAACATTTCGCCGATTTTCGCTTTGACCGGCAAATCACCGTTCCCACCAACACGCAAAGCACCGAGCAACATCGCTTCGTTATTGAAAGGGTTATAGACGGTCTCGATCCGGTGGTGTTTAGCATCGAACCCCTGCCCGATGGTTCGTTGTTACTAACTGAAAAGATACGTGGCCTGAGTATGATCTCCGCCGCAGGCGTGCAGTCTGCGCTGATCGAGGGAACCCCCACTATTGGCAATTCCATCGGCCTTAAAGGGGTCCAGGTCGGTTCCGGTTGGTTGCTAGATGTCGCGCTCCACCCAGACTACGAGACCAACGGTTGGGTATATTTGCACCACACTCACCTGCTCGGAGACGACTGCGAAGGCTCCTACACCTGTTCATCAATGAATCGACTGATTCGTGGCCGAATCAAGAATGGCAAATGGACCGATGAGGAAGTGATCTGGCGCGCACCAGAAGCCCTCTATTCGATTACGCCTGATACCGGGGCCGGTGGTCGAATTGCGTTCGATGAATCCGGACACGTCTATGTCTCGGTGGGCATCAAATCCACTGACGGCTTGCAAGACACTAGCGCTCAAGACCTATCCAGCCCGTACGGCAAGGTCCATCGCGTACACAACGACGGCGCCATCCCGGCGGACAACCCGTTTGCAAACTCCCTGACCAACGAGGAAAACTCAGTAAGTGCCAGTATCTGGAGTTACGGCCACCGTAGCCCACAGGGTCTTGAGTGGCACCCCGAACGCAAGCGCGTCTGGAATTCAGAAATGGGGCCTCGCGGTGGCGACGAAATCAATGAATTGTTGCCGGGCAGAAATTATGGCTGGCCTTTTCATTCTCTCGGGCTTGAATACCTGGGGTCCCGTGTTGAACGCCACAAGCCAAAGGCAATCGAATTCGACAGCAATGACGTCGAACAAACCCTAGTCGACATTACCCCGTCTCCAGCGATCTCAAGCTTTGTCGTCTACGGCGGAAAAGCCTTCGCGAACTGGCAAGGCGATGTGCTTATCGGCTCCCTCAAAGGCAGCTCCCTGTTCCGTATGAGCTTCGATGGCAAGCGCCTCACGCACCGCGAAACCCTGATAAAGGACCTCGCGCGTATTCGCGACATCGAGGTAGGTTTCGACGGCTTTGTGTATCTGTTGCTTGAGAGCAAGGCCGGTAGCTCAGTTGTCCGGTTAGTACCCTCAAGGGCAGCTTCACGCCCTCGGTCACCGAGTCCACTAGACACCTCCGAGCTATGATATGAGCATAGGAGGTAGAGTTTTTTCGTCGTTTAGCGTCCTATTAGCTTGACTAAATCAAGACTGCCCACAATTCCCACGGGCCCATCATTGTCGACTACCACGACCCGGTGAATATGCTGACGAACCATTTTAGTGGCAATTTCCTCGACGGGCGTACCCGGTGCGCAGGTCACGACTTCTCTGGTCATGATATCAGCGACCGTCAAATGTTGCAGGCGCGAGCGAAACCCTTCGGATTCCGTGCGCGGCTGTTGTTGCAAGCTGTCCTGCTGCAAATGATCCGAAACGTATTCATCCATAGTTTTCAAAAGCACGGGCGCTCGCACAAAATCACTACGGGTGACTATGCCAACCAACCGACCCTCTTCGACAACCGGCAACCCTGTCACATGATCATTGATCAGTCGTTCACCTACTTCGATCAATTCCTCATGTAGTCCAATACACAGGACCGAAGATTCCATAATGTCTTTCGCAACAAGTTTCGCGATACTGGTCATTGGCTAGCTCCGATTTTTGGGGACTTTCTGCACGTATCCTCACCTATTCTATACTGTCTATTCACTGAGACGATAATCATCAAACCAGCCACTCTGCTCAAGTCTTACTGGATTCTAGTCGTCATGGATCAGTGGAGTCGTCGCATCATTGGCTTCGTCGTCCACCGAGGTGACGTGGATGGCATCGCCGTATGTCGAATAGGTACCATCCGGCGTGAGTTTCAGGTTGACCGACATGGTTCAAATGGGGGGTAGAGCCTGTCTGGTCCACGTGCTCAGAACTGTTAACTCGAAACAGGTTGCCCTGGGACTTTTGCCAGAGAGACTTCTACCGTGCTATCGAGAGTGCGCAGAGCTTTACTCAAGCTCAGAAACGCGGCAGTGATAACTACCAAAGCAACACATGCGCCGAGAATTGCATTCGCCGCACCGTAACGGTCAGCTGCTATGGCCATGGGGAAGACGCCCAGCGGCGTCAAACCAAATGACATCATCATAAAACTACTCATTCGCCCTCTGACACTATCATCCACAAGGATCTGAACCGTCGCATTGTTGACGGTCTGGAAAGCGCTCGCACACAGATTCGCCAGTACAAGAGGAATCAGCGCGAGGTAGAAAATACTTGTCTGAGTGAACACCGCCAGGAATACGGCGAAACCAATGACTGTCACAATCATTAAACGCAATCTCTCGGACCTGTCTCCACGCCTTGCAATCCAGATGGAACCAAGTACGCCACCAATACCACCAGCACCCATCAGAATACCGAGACCGGTCTCGCCCGTTTGCCAGCTTTGCTCAACGAGCATCACCAGTAGATTCTGAAATGGCATCGCCAGGAACATGGGCACGAGACCAAATAGGAGACAAACCAATACTGGCGTATTTCTTCTTATGTACTCAAATCCGTAGACGATATCTGCCAGCAGTGGCTTTTTGCCGCCTTCAGGTTGAATCGCAGTATTGGGTTTAATGAAAAACATACAAAACACTGCCGCACCATAGAGCAGAGTGGCAACAATGTAGGCCGCTACAACGGAAGATTGCGCAATGATAATCCCTGCCATGGCCGGCCCCGCTACTCGACTTAGATTCATCGCGCCGCTTGATATCGCCATCGCGCTCTGAATCCGGTCGTGACCCACAACATTGACGGTAATCGCCATTCTGGCAGGCATGATGAAAGGGAACGTACAACCGGCAACAAAAGCAGTGCAGAGCAGGTGCCAAAATTCCAGTTCGCCCAGCAGTAGTAGGCTTACTATAAGTATTTCATTCGCGGTAATCAGGCACTGACCAATAATGACGAGTTGGCGCCGCTCAACACGATCGGTTATCGCTCCGCCGATCATCGACGCAAATATCATGGGCACGGCGACAACCAGGTTGATATAAGCCAGCGACTGGGCTGAACCCGTTAGGTCCCAGGCAAGTATGGTACGGGTCAAAACTTGGCCCTGCATGGCGAAGAAAAAGGCGACGTTACCGAAAAAGAGCCATCTAAATTCAGGGATCGACAGTACGGAAAAAGCACGAGGCTTGCGAATTCGAGGCGCTATCTTCGGGGTCGTGATGATCGAGCATCCATGAGAGCAACGGAAATCAGAAGTAGACGGCTACTGCCTCTTCTGCAAAGAGGCCACGAGTATAACTCAATCATGCAACACCATAGTGCGCGTCGTGCATGAGCTTGGTATCGAAATAATACGGGCGAATTTCCTTTACCTTGCCACCTTCGAACAACCAGACAGCCGCCAGCGGCACAGAAAATGATTCACCACTGCCCTGACCACGACCGGACATCGTGGTCAAGATCACCACGTGATCGCCGTCGGCGAGGATGTGCTCGATGGTATTGCTGCTGTCCTCCCAGGTTTCGAACACTTGTCGATTCAGCGAAATGAACGCCTCCGGGCCAACAAAAACACCCGAGTACGGTAGCGAATCTGCTTCGATGATACGAACATCGTCATGCAGGTGGCCTCTAACGAGGTCCCAATCTTCTGCCGCGGATGCCGCGAATACGGCCTGAACAATGTCCCGGTTAGATGCGCTCATTGCGATACTCCCTAAAGTTTCAGTTTCTATATTTTCAGCTTATAGGCGTCAGCTTCGCGAACCACATAGCCTGCAGTTGGTTGAGGCCAATGTGTGCCGCTCACCAGCACATGTTGATCTGACAGCTCATTAAATAGTCGTTGCCGCGTGGTCACGGATTGCTCCATATCAAAATCTGTCGTCACCGACCATTCTGGATGCGCCAGTTGACAGGGATGATGGATGAAGTCACCGCTGATCAACGCTTGCTCTGAATTGGACTCGATCTGCACACTGACGTGGCCAATCAAATGGCCCGGGGTTGGTATCAGATGTACTTCATCGCAGATCTGATACTGACTATCCACCAAATCGATCAATCCTGCCTGTTGTACGGGCCTGATGGAGTCGAGCATCACATCGCGGTTGCAGTCCTTCAACCATTGACCAGTTGGGTGTTCCAACCGACGTAATCCAGATGAAGGTGGGTACATAACACGGTATCAAAGGATTCTGGCGCAAATCCGGCAGCGGCAAGGCCTTCTAAGAAACTCGTCTGCAGCATATGCCAATCGGCGAACATCTCGCGGTGTTTGTTGTTACCCACACAGGTGTCGACAATGATGCGTTTGCTGGGTGTATCAACAACCAGCGCATGAACGCTGAACCGAAGCACCCCTTCGGGCGTGATGAAATCAGGTCTCAGCCATTCGATCGGCAGGAATGCTTCAAGCCCTTCAAAAGTCAGCTCAACAAATTGGGTTATCGTGACGTCGCCTACCCTCCAGCTTCTCATGTGTTAACTCCAGCTGAGTACTGACCTGACCGTTTTACCAAGCAGCCATGCTTGTTCGTCTTTGCTCACAAGAGGACAATCGCGCAGATAAAATAGCAATTCAGCCCAAGTTTCGCCGGTCTGATTGCCGCCGATATCACTGGCCCACATCACCCGATGAGCGCCAAACGCATCAATCGCAGCACGCAGATACGGTATCAGGCCGTTAAACGGATAATCAGACACACCAAACATGCCCTGTGCGTGGCTCCACTTAAGCGCGACGTTGGGGTACGCCGCCAGTTTCAAAACTTCATCGAAGTAGGACACATCGGTCAATTCGCTGACCTCGGACGCTGG
>JAVJHY011541828.1:0-11741 GCA_035593235.1 Phascolosoma agassizii | reverse complement strand
CCCCCCCCCCCCCCCTCCCCCAGATCCCATCTCGGCTATCGGCCGGCGGGGCGGCCGCCTTTTCGGGGATCGGAGGCGGCGATGAGATGGCCGTTGTGAATACGGATGAGCTGCACGTTCGCGACGTTGTGAATGGGGTTGTGTTCGTGTCCGCGTGCCACCAGTGCTGCGATTCGGGTTTGGTCCATTGGGGCGACTTCTTCGGTGCGGAGCTGGTTGGGGCGCGCTTGGTGGTGAATGCGCGGCGCTTCGAGTGCGGCAGAGGGGGGCATGCCGAAGAGCAGTTGGTTCATGGCGACCTGCTGCGTTGCGGTGACGATTCGGCTGCCGCCCGCGGCGCCAAGGCAGAGCACGGGGCCGTTGTCGTCGAACACGATGGTGGGCGACATTGTGGACACTGGTCGCTTGCCCGGCCCTGGCAAGTTGGGTGCCCCACCCACGAGTCCGAACGCGTTGGCTTCACCGACGGCGCGCGCGAAGTCGTCCATCTCGTCGTTCATCACCATGCCGGCTGCCGAATATCGAGCACCAAAAGGTAGGTTCACCGTGGTGGTGAGCGCGGCGACGTTGCCATCACGGTCAACCACGCAGAGGTGACTCGTGCCGGCGTTGTCCGATTGCACCACGCTGTCAGGTGGACGCAGCGGCAGGTCGTAGTCTTCAGGGGGATTGGCCAACGAGGGGTGAAACGCGTCGGCGCGCGCTTGCAGCCGTGCCGGTGCCATCATGCGGTTGAGCGGGAGCTCGACGTGATCGGGGTCGCCAAAGTAGCGCTGCCGATCGAGGAAGGGGCCTTTCCAGGATTCAGCCAGCGCGTGCAGGAACTCCGGGCCGGGTTGTTCGCCCGATGCCTCGGACGGGATGGGTCGCCAGCGCGCCGGAATGCGCTCGAGGATCGCCAGGCTTTGCAAGAGCGTGAACCCGCCTGCGCTCGGTGGCGGTGCCGTGACCCAGCGAAAGCCGAAATGAGATCCATCGAGTGGATCGCGACGGACGACTTCGTAGTTGCGCAGATCCGCTGTGGTCATGGTCCCGCCAGCGCGTCGGTTCGCACGCACGATCTGTTGCGCGATGCGACCGCGGTAGATGGCGTTGGCACCGCCCCGTCCGAATGCCCGTAGCGTTCGACCCAGCTCAGCCTGCCGAAGCACCGCTCCCTCGGTCATTCCGCCTTGCGCGGAGGGGAACCAGGTGCGCATCAAAGGGTCACGCCGCATCTGGCCGCCGAACACGTTGCTCATGCGCGCGAGCCCGGACGTCACGCTCACCCCGCGTTCGGCCAAGCGCACAGCCGGTTCGACGATGGTCGAAAGCGGAAGCGATCCAAATTCGGTGACCATCCGTGCCACACCGGCGGGCTCACCCGGCACGCCGGATGCCAACCCACCCAACTGGGACGGCGAGTTGGCCGGGCCTTCCATCGGAGCAGGTTTGTCGTCGTACATATCCGGCGTGGCGCTCGCTGGTGCACGCTCGCGGAAATCCAAAAAGTGAAGTGAGCGATCGCTGGCCTTGAAGTAGAGCAGGAAGCCGCCGCCGCCCATGCCACTCGATGCTGGGTTTGCCACGCCCAAAGCCAACACTGTTGCGGCGGCGGCGTCGGCGGCGTTGCCACCACGTGCGAGGATCTCCGCGCCGGCGGCGCTGGCATCCGGATGATCGGCCGCGACCGCCATCTCGCCGTACTGGGCCCAGAACGTCTCGGCAGTCGTTGGCCCAGCGGGTTCGGGCGTTTGCCCCCAAAGACACAAAGCGAGCACGAAGAGAATCGAGGCGCGGAGCCGCATGTGACCAGGTAGCCCATCGTTGGTGTCCGTCGCAACACGACGGCAGATGGCAATGCGTTTCCTGAGGTTTTCGGGAAAACCTGAGGAAGAACCTTACTGACGACCGGCGAGCACGACCACGGGCGCCAGCGCCTTGCGTTCGTCGGCACTGAGCTTGCGGGTCAGCTCACCCGCCGAATCGAGAATCGGCACCTGCGGACTCAGCTCCACAAGCGCGGCTCGGTCTGCATCGCTGGGGTGTCCCACGACGATCACGTCGGCGCCGGCGATTGCATGTGCCACGGTAGGCGCCGCGTGCGCACGTGGATCGCCGAGCGCCGCACGCAAGGCTTCGAGCCCCAGCGGCGGGACCCGCGAGTCCAGCACCGCGCTGTCTGCGACTGTGACGTGCACCCCCGCATCCAGAAGCCTGCCCACCATGCGCACCGGTGCCGAGTCGCGCACATCGGCGGCGCCGGGTTTGAAACCCACGCCGACAATGGCAGCCGACTTCGGCGCGTGTTCGAGCACGACATCGACCAGGTACTGCAGGTGCGCGTCGTTCGAACGAAGAATCGAACCCAGGAGCGGTGCGTCGACTGCATGTGTCGCCGCGTGCGACTGTATCGATGCAACATCTTTCACCAGACACGCGCCGCCGAAAGGCATGCCGGGCCGGAGATAGGCCGCCGACGTGTTGAGCTTTCCATCCAGGCACAAGAGCTCCATGACCGCGAAGGGATCCACACCGATCGGGAGCGTCACGCGCGCGACCTCGTTCGCAAACGACACCTTCAGTGCGTGCCAAGCGTTGTTGACCAACTTGAGCACCTCCGCCGTCGAGGGATCTGTGCGGTGAATCCGATCGGCAAGGTGTGCGTAGAGTTCCTGGACGAACGCCGCCGCAGTATCGCTCTCCGTGGCGAAGACGATCAGCTCCGGATCCTCGAGATCGGCGACGGCGTCTCCTTCACGCAGGAACTCGGGATTGAGCGCCAGGTGAAGGTCGTCTCGAAGATGTGCTCGTGCTCGACCAAAGAGGCCCGGCGGAACGGTGCTGCGAATCACCACCACGTGATCCTTCGGAGCGCTCGCGTTGATCGCATCAAGGGCAGCGAAAATGTCGTCTGTGACGAGTTGGCCATCGGCCCCGACCGGCGTGCCCACGCAAATCAGCGAGGCACCGCAATCGCCGAGGTTCACATCGGTCTGGCAGTGCAACGTCTCCTGCATGCGTGCCCGGGCCAATCGCTCGCTCAGGCCCGGCTCGTCGATGGGCGCGACACCTCGCTGCATGGCATCGACCACGCCCTCGCGCAGATCGAACCCAAGCACCTTCACGCCACGCGCCGCGAGCGACGCTGCAGTCACACTGCCAACATATCCCAGCCCGATCACCCCAACCCGCGTATCCATCTCAGGGACGCTAGCACCTGTCTCGTCAGGCACTAGCCGGCGGGTCGCATTCGACCTGGGCGCCAGGCCGATCGGCGAAATGTCAAGTTAAGCGACTGTACTGATTTATACAGAGCATGCTCGCTCGGCCGCCGAAATGTCAAGTTAAGCGACTGGAGCCATTTAGACAGGCTCGCCGGCGTCGCGGTTTCACAGAGCGAGTGTGAACGGTGGGTCACGGGATTCGCTGTCGCGACTGAAAACGCGGGTCAAAGGGTTCGGCACCAAAGGTGCTAAGGAGCACGCTGTGGAGGTTGTGATGCGTTGGATGATGTTCGTGGGTTGCTTGGGGTTGGCGGCTTGTGGTGGCGACGGGTTGACCGAAAGCAGTGTCACCGACCTTCCGCCGGGTAACGGTGTCGGCTCGGCTGAGGGTGGCGACTACGATATCGAGGCGATTACGGTCGCGTGTGCGGGATCGTGTGCACCCGTCAACGCGTTCGGTCTCGTGATCTCGCCATGCGATATCGGTGCGCGAAATGAGGAAGTCGGGTTCGTGACGCAGGCCGATGGAACGTTGCGTTTGGATCTCGAGGATGTTCTTTGGGCGTCGCGTCTCGAGGGTGGCATCTGGGATGACGGCTCGTTCGAGATCGGCGGGGTGAAAACCGAGCTTGGCGGGCAGATTCGCTTCATTAGCCGCGCGACGGGCACGTTGGTCGATGGTTCTTGGACGGGTGACCTCGAGCTCCGTAGCGTGGGTTCGATCGAAGGCCAGAGTCGCGATTGCACCGCGAACGTCGAAGTCACCGCAACACGCTTCGCCGACACGCTCTAGCGGTTCGGTCGCGGTGGCGGTTCGGTCGCGGTGGCGGTTCGGTTGCGGTGGCGGTTCGGTTGCGGTGGCGGTTCGGTTGCGGTGGCGGTTCGGTTGCGTGGGCGGTTCGGTTGCGGGTGGGTGCGGTTGCGGTTGCGGTTGCGGTTGCGTGGCGGCTGCGTTGACGGCTGGATTGTCGGTTGCGTTGACAGCTGGATTGACCGGGGAGGCTTCGCCGGAGTAGGTCTGGAGAATGTCACGAACTGTCGTCGTTACTGGCGCCAACTCGGGGATTGGTAAGGCCATGTCCCTCGAGTTGGCCAAGCAAGGTCAGCGCTTGGTGATGGTTTGTCGCAACGAAGCCAAAGGCCGCGCCGCGCTCAAGGAGATCGAAGCGGTTGCCACCGGTGATGCTCCGCAGCTGCTGCTCGCCGACCTCGGCAAACGCGACGACATCGATCGTGTCGCAGACGAGCTTGGCGGGCTCGGCACGATCGATTCGCTCTGCAACAACGCAGGTCTGCACCTGAACTCGCGGTACGAGACCGACGAGGGCATCGAAATGATGTTCATGGTCAACCACCTCGCGCCGTTCCTGCTCACGAAACACCTCTTGCCCGCATTGGACAAGAGCGCGAATCCTCGTGTGGTCACCACGTCCTCGATGGGTCACCGCGCCGCTCGCGTGAAATGGGACGACCTGCAGTGCACACGCTCGTTCCACGCGACGATTCAGTACTGCAACACGAAGCTCTACAACGTCTGGTTCACGACCGAACTGCAAACGCGTGTGCCCTCGTTGACTGCCTCTTGTTTTCACCCCGGCGCCGTCGCGACCGAGTTCGCGCAGGACGATCCTGGCTTGCTCAGCTCCTTGATGAAGTTCGGCAAGCCCTTCTTGCGGACTGCTGCCAAGGCGGCACGCACGGGGGTCTTCCTTGCGACCTCGCACGGCGCGTCCAACGCAGGTGGCAGATACTTCACGGATTCGACGCCTCGCAAACCGAGTCGACTCGCGCGTAACGCGGATGCGGCGCGGCGTCTGTGGGACCTGAGCGAGTCCCTCGTGGAGACGCGAGTTCTGGGTTAGACAATGACGCATTGATCGTGCGTCAGTTCTTGGACGGTTAGGCGCCCGCAAAGCCCGCCGGAGGGTCTTTTCAGGGTTTCAGGGCTCGAACTCGACGTCGCACTTGCCCGGGTCTACGAGCCCGATGCCCGGCGGGGGCGGTGGGGCAGCAGCAGGGCGCAATACCCACATGTCATCTTCGACATGGCACGAGGCACATGCTGGAGAAGTGAGGCCCAAACACTCCGCCTGTTCTTCCGTCAGCGGAATGCGATCGTCCACCGACGTGTCGGGAATAGAGGCATCCCGTACCGGCGGTGCATCCCGCACGGGCGCCGCATCCCGCGCTGCAGAGTCGGGAGCGGCCGAGTCCCGAATCGCGGCGTCTTCGGCCGCGCCATCAACCGCACCCGGATCATGCGATTCGGAACATGCAACGACGAACCCAAGCAGAATCAAGATGCGCACTAGTCCTCCATCGCCTTGCTCAACCAATCGAGTACCACGCGAACTCGTTGCACACGACGGAGATTCGTTGGGTACAGGACGAAGATTTCGAAGTCCTTCATGTGGTAGCTCGGCAGCACGCGAACCAGTCGCCCCTCGTGGACAGACCGTTCGAGCAAGGGATCCGCGAGCACCCCAATGCCCAAACCGGCGAAGAGCGCGGTTCGGAGAGTCTCGGAGTTCCCACTTTGCAAAGCACCACGAATTGGAATCTCCTGCACTCGCCCTTGGCGATCCACAAGTGGCCAGCTGCTCTGCGCTCGATCGGCGCGAAATCGCAGGCACCGATGATCGCGTAGCTCAGACAAACGGCTCGGCTTGCCGTGTTTTTGAATGTAGCTCGGCGCCGCCGCGAGACGGCCACGTATCAAACCCAACGAGCGAGTGATGAACGCGCTGTCCGCTCTGGGGCGTCCCACCTGCACGACGATGTCGTCGCCGCTACCGATCACCGCGCTCGGACGGTCGGTTGGAACCCACTGGATCGAGAGTTCCGGGTTCGCATCGAGCAGCTCACCCAGGCTCGCAAAGAGCAAGTCGGCAAAGAGCGTGGGTGCGACGACGCGCACCGCTCCGCGCGCGACCTTGTCTTCGTGAACGCTCTGCTCGAGTGCTTCAATGTCGGTGAGTAAGCGCGCAATACCGGCATGCAGGACCCGCCCCTCATCGGTCACTGCGAGGCGCCGCGTCGAGCGCTCGATCAACCGGCACCCCAGCTCGCTCTCCAGCCGTTGCAGCTTGCGGCTCACGGACGAAACCGAGCTGCCCAGAACTTGTGCGGCCTGACTCAAGCTGCCCGAGCTCACGATCTGCCGAAACACGACAAGTTCTTCTATTTTCAGATTCTGCAACAAAGTTTTGCTGATTATCCCACTACTCGGGCAAGAAACAAAGCCTCAGGCTCGTGGCATGACCATTCCGCTGTGGTGTCTCGCGCTCGGAGTTCTGCTGCCCTACGTGTGGGCGCCCTTTTCGTTCGGCGAGCGAAAGACTCGTTTTGGGGGACCCGATTTCCAGACTCCCCGTCGACAATCAGCATTGCTCGAAGGCAAAGGCGCACGTGCCATGGGCGCACACGCCAATTCGTTCGAAGCTCTCACCGTCTTTGCACCGGCAGTCGTGGTGGCTCACATCGTCGGCGCGAACCCGACATGGTCGGCTGGTCTCGCCTTGACCTGGCTCGGCGCACGCATCGCGCACGGTGCCTTCTACGTGAGTGACCGGCAGATCCCACGCACGGCGTCGTTCGCACTGGGCTTGTTCTCAGCGATTGGGCTCTTCGTTCTCGCCGCAATGGCGTGAAGTCGCCGTGAAGGTCTAGCTAGTCGATGAGGTCGCGCAGCCCAGTCACGCGGGTCGTCGCGATTTCAGCACATGCTTGTGCGATCGTGCTCACGGTTCGGCTCGGTAGCGTCTCGAGCAGCTTTTCGAGTCCGCCCTCGCCGGTGGCAACGGAGAGAGCCTCGCTCGTCTTCGTTTCACCGAGTGAGGCGTAGAGATATGCCGCGAGCGGCGAAGTCTTGAGATCGAAATCGGAAGCAGCCGTGCGGCCTTCGGAGAGCAAGGTCAACACCTGAAAGTCGACATCGGCCGTCGCAGGCTCTTCCGGAAGAAAGTCCTCCAAGCGCGAAGTGCGGCGCCCTTCCTCCGGCAAGTCCCCCATGAACAGCGCGATCGGAGCATCGCCTCCGGTATGCATCGCAAGCGCCTCCAACATGTACGAGGCCAATAGCTTTGCGTTCAGATAGAGCAACCCCAGCGCGATGTTCTTGGCAGCGGTTTCGTCCAACCGATTCAGCTCTTCTTCGGACGGCGAGCCACGAAAACCTTGGAACACGACATTGGGATCGAGGACGGTGAAGAACCCGACCATCTTCTGAATCGCGAGTCGATACTCGCTGACCGTGTACAGGCGCGTTCCTCGCAGCGACGCATTCGTCTCTGGCAGGAGCTTCCAAGTGTTGTCGAGGAACTCGGTGGGATCTGGCGATGAGAAATTCCCAACGTCGCGATTCCCCACTTCAGCTGCGAGTCCGACGGTGTGCGCCACCTCTGGTTCGCCCAAACCCACGCCGAAGTCGCGATCGATCTCGATGAGTCGTTCGTAGAGTCTGTCGAGAGCCTCGACCCCATTCGAGTCTGGCGGCCGAAACGGAATCGTGGCTTCGATACAGGCGACGATCTGGGTGATCGTCTCGAGCGGCAACGTGTCACCAAGAGCGCGACACGCGAGAAGCGCGCTGAGGAACTCGTTGAGCCCGCCGAAGAGCGAGAGCTCGTCTCCAGGTGCGAACCCAAACACTCGTGCCGCCAACGAACGCAAGGGATCCGTTTTTTCGTCGAGTGGTGCGAGCCGCCAAACGTCATCGTGCCGCTCCACCGCGACGTCGAGCGGCTCGCTATGCAGGTCACGCATCCCGCCGTCGGCCTGGCAATACACCGTGTCGTGAAAGAGGATCGCGAGTGTCGGAATCGCCTCGGCGCCTTTCGAGATGTCGAACACATGCTCGACGGTGTGATAGCGACGACCACGACCGGACATGCTCTCGTGCACCAGCACGCTCCACCGCTCCAGTTGATTCGGAGTGGCTTCGACACCGAGCGCACGAAGGGCCTCGTCGAACTTGGCGATCAAGCGTTGGAGAGCCGGTAACTGAATGGGCCTACCCACTTGTTGTGAGTCTACCCGCCCAGCGAACTCCCTGTGAGCCAAAAGGCCCAGGTAATGGTGTCTCCTTCGTCGGTGCAAGAGTTCCACGAACGCAGGTTGGCAAAGCGTACCGAGCTGCGGCTCGCGTCGTTGATCTCGCCTTGGCGAAGAGTGGCTCGGTCGACCCGCTCGCCCAGCGAGTATGCGAACTCGAGCGCTCGGAGCGAGCCACACCGGCTCGTGCAAAGCGTGTCGCCCCACCGAATGCTCACCTCGCGAAATGTCTCGATGGGTCGCAAGCCGCCGCTCTCGGCTTCCATGACCAGCGGGCACTCTTCTGCCGCGGGGCCGTCGCATAGACTCGTGTCGCGTATGGAGAAGTGCGTGGCGCTGAGTTCCACGAAGCCGTCGGCGATGGTTGCGATTCGGGCGGCGAAGCCCTCGGCGACATCGCCACCCAGCCCTCGTACACGTGTCGTGCAAGCACGCGGCGCATCGCGCGGATTGATGAGCCACGAAGCATCGAACACGAGCTCCCCGCCATCGACCCTGGCAGTCGGTGAGAAGAACGACACGTTGCGCAACGCGCAGTCTGTAGTTTCGCCCGAGACCTCGACGCTCACGAATCGATCGGCCGCAACGCAGTCGGGTGGGCCTGCATCAAGGCCTGCATCGAAACCGACTTCACCCTCAACTTCGTGTGAGAGAAAGCACCCTGAAAGCAACACGAGCATGACACGGAGCACCGACATGTGATGACACAGTCACGGCTTCCTAGGAAGTGTCCCGCTCGCCAAGCGACGCCCGCGTGCTTAAACACTCGGCGTGACTTCCTTAACGCATTTGGTCGTGCTCGATTTCGAGGCGACCTGTGACGACGACGACCCTCCGGACCCACAAGAGATCATCGAGTTCCCTTCGGTGCTCTTGTCGACTGCCGACTGGAGTGTGGTGGACGAATTCGAGTCGTTCGTGCGTCCGGTACACCACCCCGAGCTACGGAAGTTTTGCACTGAGCTGACCAGCATCGAGCAGGCGCAGGTCGACAGCGCACGTTGTTTCCCCGAGGTGCTCGAGGCGCATCTTGCATGGCTGCAATCACACGGTTTGCCCATCGGCCTGCCCATCGAGGGTGAGCTTCCATACGCGATCGTCACGTGTGGTGATTGGGATCTACAGACGATGTTCCCGGCGCAGCTGGTCGCCAGCAACATGCATTGGGTCCCCCACCCATACCGCAGGTGGATCAACATCAAGGTTCCCTTCAAGAAGTGGAGTCCGAAGAAGGTTCCCGCCGGAATGGCGCGCATGCTCGAGACGCTCGACATCGAGCTCGAAGGTCGGCACCACCGCGGCATCGACGACAGCCGCAACATCGCCAAACTGGTCAAGGCATTGGTCGTGCGGCACCAGAAGATGGAGATCACCACCGAGCTTCCGCCGTCGCGTTACCCGCCGGTCTCACTCAAACTCGAACGCGACGACAAGACGATCGAGATGGTCTTGAAAAAACGTGCCATCAAGACCCTGCTCGGCGGCGCGAGCGGTGTGTTTCGCAAACAGGCCCGCAAGGCGTTTGTCGGTGAACGTGAGCTGGTGACCGACAGCGACCTCTTGGATTTGCGCGACCGCACGGTCGTGCGGGTCGAGTGATCATCCCAAGCAACGAGGAGTGGCCTCTTCGGATTCGTTGTTCGTGTCGTCGCACTCACGAAAGAGCGGCGCGTCCGGGTCGACTTCGATCTTCGCGACGAACGTGGCCGTGACTGGGATGTCCATCGCCGCAGTGAACGTCACCTCGGCGACGCGGCCCGGAAAGATGGGTGTCGTCGTGGTTCCTGTTCCCAACAACGTATCGACGCCTGCCTCACGCACATAGAACCCGACCTCGACCCCTGCCGGTAGAAGCGCAGGCCCCTGATTGCGCACACTGGCCACCAGATTCACTGGTGTCGTGCAGTCGGCACGCAGCTCCACGAT
The DNA here is from genome assembly GCA_035593235.1 of Phascolosoma agassizii. Taxonomy (NCBI): domain Eukaryota; kingdom Metazoa; phylum Annelida; class Sipuncula; order Phascolosomatiformes; family Phascolosomatidae; genus Phascolosoma; species Phascolosoma agassizii. The sequence continues at coordinate 1,557 of JAVJHY011541828.1, read as the reverse complement.
CGGATCGGGAGCATTGAAGATGCCTTCGTCCTGGACGTTCTGCCGGAAGTTGTTCAGCCACGGGAGAGTCCAGTTCTCCCGCTGACGTGTGGGGATCGCACCGTATCCGCTACCAGGATCGCATGCGGAATCGCGGTCGTCGCACGTGTTGGTGACGTGGTACGCGTGCTGGGTCCACAAGGTGCGCGTCCCCACCCAACCGTTGGCCGCATCGCGAAAGACCGTGATGCCACGCCACGACGGGCCGTAGCTCGGCGCCGTCCATACCGGATAGCCATCCATGCCGGTGGTGTGTTCCGCACATGTCCAAGCCGTTGGGTCCGCGCCGGTAGAGATCATCACCATCTCGGCATGTCCGTCGCCATCCACATCAGCGACGAGTGAGGCCTCGGTGCCCGTGAACGAAGCGGTGGGGGAAGAGAAACGGATCTCTCCAGTCGGCCCGTCATACACCCACAACCAACACTCGTCGTTGTAGATGACTTCGGCGATACCATCCCCTTCGAAGTCGAAAACGGTGGAGCCGGTCACCGATGAACTGTTGTCGTGGTTCAACGTCGCCCACGAAGTCGTGATGCTCGGCACCGTCGTGTCCACGTCGAGCATCGAGTAGCGGGTCGCCTGCGCCACGCCGAGGGCCTTGGCGGCCCCCGTCAGGCTTCCCGCATCCCATGCAGCCGCGAACAACCTCAGATCGTCCCAGTGCAGCATCTTTCCATCCCAATTCGGATGCATTGTATCCAAATCGAGCCGATGACATCCGAATGTAGATGGGTCACCTTGCGGACATCGGAGGTTCCATCATGCGACCGTTGCTCCCCGCCTTGCTCACCCTTGCCTCGCTCGGGACCGGCTGTTCCCTGGCCAGCCATCGCGTGGTGCCCGCCACGCTGCCACCCCAACACACGCCGGCGGTCGCGTCGCTCACCGGAGCCGGTCCGCTCGTACACACCGCGGTGGTCTCGGCGCGGTGATGGGCAGCAAGGGCGTGAAGTACATCTCGGTCGACCCCGTCAAGTCCGGCGTGCGCCAGCCCGCGAACCGCAAGGAGTTCATGGGCCGCAGCAAGGGCTACACGAAGGAGTACCTGGCCGGCCCGCAGATGTTCAAGACGGGCACGAGCTCGGTCGTCCCGGTGGCGAACATGCTCTTCACCTTCCCGTACAAGAACCGCACCGAGGGCCAGTCTCCCGACGCCGCGACGCTCGACGGCATCGCGCATCAGGCGGACGGTTATTCCGACACGCTGGAACTGAAGATCCTGGCGACGGACCAGCGCTTCGACGCCCGCTTGGGTGGCGCTGGCGTTGACCGTGATGATCAGGTCGTTGCCGCTGTCTCCAAGTATAACGTCATTGCCTGTACCGCTGATCAGTTGATCATTGCCTTCACCACCGGAGAGGGTGTTGTTGCCATCACCCGCAAGCAGTGTGTCGTCGCCACCCACTCCGACCAATGTATCGTCGCCAGCCCCCGCCACCAAGGCATTGTCGTTGTTGTCACCGATAACGGACTCGGATGCAGCCGGACCGGTAGTAGGAACACCACCTTGCTGCT
>JAVJHY011541718.1:0-11741 GCA_035593235.1 Phascolosoma agassizii | reverse complement strand
GGGTCTCCGGTTTGCTATTCGTGAAGGTGGCCGCACCGTCGGCGCCGGACGGGTCACAAAGATCCTCAAGTAACAGCTTCATCAGCTGTCACGAGACTACGTGAACAGCCCTGGGTCCCTGAGGACCCAGGGCTGTTTGGTTTTTAGTCTCCGGTTGCCCGGAAAATCGGCCTAGCTTTCCTGGCCGAGCACCTCCTGGCGGTAGCTCTCGGCGATGCTGTGGGCGTAGTAGAAGAAGATGCCCATCAGCTCACTGGTTGACATCCCGGTCTCGGCCGCCGTGGCCAACGCCATCTCCAGATGGTCGCTGACCGTCAGCGCCTCTTCGTCAGCCTGGTCCTCGGGAACCTCGGCACCATTGTTCGTATCCACCTGTATTGCAGGCATGTGCTTCCTCCTGAATCAGTTGAACGGCAGAATCGGGAAGGGGTTGGACTTCCCCAGATCGCCGATGGTCGGGACGGTCCAGTTGATGTTTCCGAAGTTCTCCTGCGTCGGATCTCCGAGCACGGTGACGTTCAGTCGCGGTGGCCACAGCAGGTAGTTTCGGAAGTGGTAGGTGGCGGTACCGTCCTTGCGCTTCGACCGGGGATAGCTCGTACCGTGTACCCGGCCGTAGAACCCTCGGCTGTCGCTGGTGCTGGACGGCTTGCCGAACTGCATCTGTCCATCAAGGTCCGGATTGCTACGGTCGGCAAAGCCGGAAATCTCACCGGTGGAGTCAAAGAGTTGAATGCCGGTGCCTGCGTCCATGTCGTCCCGCTGGTTGATCTCCTTGCTGCCCGGATTGGGGCAGAGGTCACAGAGGAAGGCCTCCGGCACCCCGTCGGACGGGCGGAAATCGGTCGGCACCTCGGACTGGTAGTGCAGCGTCACCGTGGATTCCTTGAGCCCGAATTTCAGGTTGTAGTTGCCCCAGAAGAAGTCCGTATTGCGAGGCCAGAAGCCGATCGGCCACCTGGTCCTTGCCGCCGGTCGGGCTGGCCGATCCGTTCCCGGTATGACGAGATCGGATCGGGACATTGTGCGAACGTCGGTCACGGCGTCGATGCTTGGGAACTGGTTCAGCAGCGATGGATCGTCCACGTCCAGTCCGCTGATGGCGGCCACTCTGCGCCACCACTGCCCCCACTTCGGGCCGCCGCCCTGAGGGTTGGTTGTGGTTCCGCCGTGCGGGCCCCGCTTGGCCGGGTTCGGCGGCGTCGTCCCGCTCAGCGGTGGCAGCGGATGATCGGGGGTGCTGAAGTATCGTTCGCCTCGGCTGACTGCCTGGATGTCGGGGAGCAGGTCCATGGCTTGCACAACGCCACCCCAGAAACCTCCATCTCGAACCTTTCCCGGCCATTCAGGGCTGGCGGCCGTGGTCTTGGTCTTCTGGCCGTTGACCACGATCCCGCCGGTGTAGTTGGGATGATTCTTGCCTGCTCGGGCAATGACGGTATAGGCGGTGTCAGGGGCCAGCAGGGTTGGGGCGAAGCGGGCGAACCCTGAGACGTTTCCGTTATCGTCGAACACCACCGCATAACGCTGGGAGAACAGGCTGTATTCATTGTCGGCATCGGGGCTGCCCGGATACTGGTACGGGTAACCAAAGGCGTCGATTCCATCGGCCGCGGGGTCATCGAAGTCCATGCCCCAGACGCGGCGCATCCAGTTGATGGCGCTCCACATGTCATCACGAATCGTGGTGTTGGACTGGCCGAGAATATCCCTGGACCAGAACTCGGCCGACCGGGCCGCCGACTCGTTTCCTCCGACACCGCTCGGTACCGGACCGAGAGGTTGATTGGTGTCGTCGGCTATCGGCGCCTCGGCAATCCCTCGAAGGGTGTGCTGTTCAAAGAGGCCGCTGGTGTTTGAAAACTGGCCGTTCGGGAAGTTCGGGGACTCCGGGTCTATGCCCTGGACCCCTTCGGCCATGTACTGGAGCACAAAGTCGAACCCACCGTAGGGGTTGTCCGGCAGGCGAACATATGCGCCTCCGTATCTCCCGAAGCGTTTGATCCGGTGAGCATTTCCAGGCTCCAGGCCCGGGAACCTGCGGTTCATTGCCGCTCGTCTCACCTCGGCCTCTGCCGGGCCGATCAAGGCAGGGCTTACGGTCGCCACGGCCAAGCCTGCGGCTCCGGCCCCGACCTTGCCCATGAACTTTCGTCGGCCGAGTTGATCGGCCGGCGGACTAGCAGTCGCGTGGTCTTGCATCTCTTGATGTTCCCCCTCTCGCCAAACGGCGAGGTAGCTGGCTGGTTGCTGCAGATCCCTCCGTGAGACCTGAGTGTCGAGATGGTGCGGCGATCCATCTCAGCGCGGAGCCTCATCCCAGCTAGAGGCGTGAGCGGTGGAAAAATTACTTGAGTTAGAAGAGGTGGTTCAGGCCGCTGATCGGAACGGAGTTCGCCCGTCTCGGGCCCTGGCTTCGAGGTCTTCGGTGCTGCCTATGTGCTCACCGTCGACAAAGATCTGTGGAATGGCGGTGTTTCGAGGAAGGCGAAGTTGCAGCTCGCTCAGATGCTCCGGTTCGGCGACCGTACGTTCGATGAAGGACAGCCCGTTGCCGCGGAGGATGTTCTTCGCCGCCTCGCAGTAGGTGCAGTTCGGCCCCACGAAGATTTCTATCTCAGCCACCGTGATGTTCGACCTCAAGGATCGGTGTGCCGTCGAGAAACGCTGGTTCCAGAACGACGCCGAGGGCATCGCCGAACTTTGAGATGGCGATGTACTGGGTTATCACGTACACCGCCTCGACGATCTGTGGCTCGGAATAGTGAGCCTTGACCCGATCCCAGATGTCATTCGAGACCCGGTTGGCATCGACGCCGATCTGTACGGTCAGGTCTAGCAACGCCTTTTCACCATCGGTGAAGAAGTCGCTGGTCTTGTAGTTGTCTCCGTCGAGGGCGGCGATCTTGTCCGGGGTGATTCCCAGGCGCTGGGATACCGCCTCATGCTGGACGACGCAGTACTGACATTCGTTGCGGTGGGTGGCCTTAAGAATCAGGAGTTCCTTCGTGGCCCAGTCCAACTCGGCGTCCTTCAACATGGCCATCACGCTGTCGGTGAAGCAGGCCCCCAGTTCTGGGGTGTGGCCGAAGACCTTGAAGATGTTGAGCAGCATCTCAAACCGGTCTGCAGCGCGGTCGTAGAACTCCTTGGTCTGCTCATCGGCGTCATCGTGTTCGACGTAGGACACGGTCATGGCTGTCTCTCCCCAACTGGCGGATCCGGCCCACTGGCCCAGGGCCTAAACCCCAGATTGGCAGTGGTGGCAATCTGAACTTGGCAGTTCAGAATCTGTTTTCGCTATTATGAACCAAGTGATTCAAAACGCAAGCCTCAATTCGACCGACCGCGCAAACGAACTACAATCACGATCCAGATGAGTTCTGACCCGCCAGCCCAGCCAGCCAAGGCCTCCGGTCGTCCACCTGCGTTCGATGCCGACCAGGTGGTGTCCTCGGCCATGGAGTTGTTCTGGCGTCAAGGGTACGACGCCACCTCCCTGTCAGATCTGGAGGAACAGCTCTCGGTCAACCGCTCGACGATGTACGCCAGTTTCGACGGCAAGGCCGGGCTCTACCGATCGGCGGTCGGCTCATACATCGAGGCGATGCAAGCGTTGTTGGTCAGGCCTCTTGTCCATGGGGTGGACGGCATTGCCGACCTGGTCGGGTTTGTCGAGCGACTCTGCGCTCTGTTGACCGATCCGACCAAGCCCGACGGCTGTCTCATCGTCAACGCCATGGGGTCCGGCCAGCCGCCTGAGGCCACAGACCGTTACCTGGCCGAGCTACGGGCCGGTTTCGATTCGGCGTTGGAACGAGCGATCCGTCTGGACGAGATTTCGCCTCAGGGCTGCGAGGAAAAGGCATCCTCATTCCTCAGCGCCACCATCGGTTTGAATGTTGTGGCCAAGGCCGGAAGCAGCGGCAATGAACTTGAAAGACTGTGCGACGGGGTCAGGGCCATGGTCGAGGGCTGGCGATTGCCCGTCCAGGCATGACTCAGAGTCAGCACCCCGCTACGCCGATATCGCGGCGCTGATATTGGCGTGCGGATCGAGATAGCTGACGAGTCCGACGTCACTGCGGCCGCCGCCATCCACAGCGAGGCGGCCACATTGGCGTTCAAGTCGATCTTTCCGGCCACCAGTTCGCCCCCGACTCCGGCAGATCTGATCCCGGAGTGGCTCAGACTCATCCTCGATCCTGAAGCGGTCGTACTCAAAGCGGAATCAGGCGCAGCGGGACCGATGACGGGAGTTGTCGCCATCGGGCCGGATGCGACGGTGCCGTCGGGTTTGTTGTTGACCAAGCTCTATGTCCTGCCTGAAGCGTGGGGGGCCGGGGTTGGTTCGGCCCTCCATGACGCAGCGCTGTTGGTGGCCGGACGGCGATCGGCGGCCATCAATCTTTGGGTCTTGGAACAAAACCGGAAAGCCAGGGCGATGTACGAGCGCCGTGGTTGGCAGCTGGTGCCGGGCGTAACCCTGGCCAATGACCCTCCGGAGGTCCTAGACGTGCTGTATCAGATCGGGCTCGGCCCGACCACGCATCCCACGTCCAGCTCGGACGCCAACTCAACGCCTACCCCCGCCAGTACCTTGCCGCCACCGCCGGAATCGACCACTCCTCGGTAGGCCCCGGTCGAGGGTTGGCTCTAGTCTCCAGCCATGGCTGATTCACCGCTTTGCGGCGTTCGAGTTCTGGAAACCGCGTCCGGCGTTGCCGGCCCCTACGCCGGCAGGCTTCTGGCAATGTTGGGGGCCGACGTGGTCAAGATCGAACCTGAGGGCGGTGACCCGGCGCGGCGACAGCAGGTCGATGACCAAGCGGTGAACGCGACGAGCCCGCTGTTCGTTCATCTCAACGTTGGGAAATCGAACGTGGTCGAGCTCGATCGCGGTTGGGCTCATCTGGTCATCGACGATCGGGTCCGTAGCCATGTTCCAAACGCCGAGCTGGTGTCGGGACCGAAGGTGGTGTCGGTGACCCCCTGGGGCTTCGATGGGCTCCGTTCCGGTCAGATCTCCGATGAGTTGATCGTCCAAGCCCAGTCGGGCTTCCTGGGGTTCAACCGCGATCCGGGCGATGCCCCACTGCGGCTGCCGGGCTGGCCGGCGCAATACATGGCCGGAGCGCTGGCCGCGGTAGGAGCCATGGCGCTGCTGCGAACCGATGTCCACCACCTCGACGTCTCTTGGTTGGCCGCCTTCTTGGGCAGCACGGAGCTGGCCTACGCCGACGCACTGCACTGCGAGCGACCGCGAGAGCCCGTTGGCGCCCATCCGCCGTCATCGTTTCCTTCCGGGGCCATCCCTTGCAAAGACGGCTTCGTTGCCCCTGGCTCGATTCGGGCCATCGACTGGGAGATGCAGTGCCTGTTCTATGACCGGGCCGACCTGGTCGACAACACCGATTACTCCAACCGTCAGAAGCGGGTCCAACGGGTCGATGAGCTGTGGGACATCATCCGGCCCTGGTATGACGAGCGCTCGAAACGGGAGATCTTTCAACACGCGCTCGACACGCCGTGGGCGGTTGGCATGGTCATGACGCCAACCGATGCGCTGGTCGACCCCCACCTGACCGACCGCCAGCTCCTGACCTCGGTCGAAACACCCGATGGCGAAACAAAGGCGATCGGCACCGTCTGGAAGGGCGAAGGTCTGCCGGTACCAAACCAGAGCCTGTCTGCTCGGGGCGCCGATCGTGTGGTGGACAACGCCGCGGTTTCTCCTGAGCTGGCCCGCCTCGACGGGCTTCGGATCATTGAGATGACCGTCGCCTGGGCCGGGCCCTACATCGGCAATCTGCTGGCTCCGCTCGGGGTGGACGTTGTGAAACTGGAGGCTCAAAACCCCTTCGACGGTTGGCGGGCTCTGCGGCCCTACGACCATGGCATGCGCCCAGGGCAGGAGGACATGGTTCACGACAATCGGTTCTTCGAGGCCAGCCCTCTCTTCAACGCCCTGAATCGAGGCAAGCGGGGCTGCATCCTCAGCCTGGCCTCAGACGAGGGTCGAGAGGTCTTCCTCGACATGGTGGCTTCGGTGGACGGCATCGTGGCCAACTTCTCGGCCCATGTGCTGCCAAGGCTCGGCCTGGACTGGGAGACCCTTAAGAAGGTCAATCCCGGTCTGGTTGTGGTCCGGTTACCGGCGTTCGGCATCGATGGTCCATATAGCGATGCCGCAGGCTACGGCTCCATCGTCGAAGCCATGGGAGGCATCGGACACCGTCAGGGCTACGAGCGGGAGGGCGCCAGGATCTCCAACATCTACTATCCCGACCCGGTGGCCGGGGTCCACGCAACGGCGGCCCTGTTGGCTGGACTGCATCGACGAGATATCACCGGCCATGGCGGCGAGTTCGATATGTCCCATCAGGAGGCGACTTGGAGCCTGCACGGCGATGCGCTGATCCTGGCCTCCGAGGAGGGTCGAGATGTCGGCCGCATGGGCAACCGGGAACCGGGCGTCGCCACCTCCGGAATCTTCGCCACCGCCGATGAGCGCTGGCTGGCGGTCATCGGACCCGAGGCCTGCGCCGACCTGGTTGCCGGCGGCGAGGCGGAAGCGAAGATGAACCTGGCCGAGATGGCCGGAGCGGTTGAGGCCGCCGGGGGAGTGGCGGCAGAAGTGTTGGACCCCTGGTCGGCGCCAAACGGTGACCTGGTCTCCCAACAGCTGGAGACGGTCGATCACCCGGTCACCGGCCCGGTCCGCCATATTGCAAGCCCCTTCCGCCTCGACGGCGAGCGGCCAAGTACAACGAGTCCGGCACCGATGTTCGATCAACACACCGACGACGTCATCGCGGAGCTAACGGGTTATGACCGCGCTCGGTTGGATGAGCTGCGGGCGACGGAGGTCATTGGGGGCGAGCTCCCCGCGCCCGAAACGCTCGGCTACCGTTTCTAGACTTACACGCTCCGTTCGAGTACGGCCGCGGCAGATCTCGGAATGTGTCGCTGTTTTGATACATGCCCTGTTCTCTTGCGGTTTTTCGGCCTGGTGGTTCAAACACCGAGTATCCCGCATTACGGATTGGTGTCGCAGCCAACTACGATGAAGTGAGGGACGAGTTCCAGAAGTAACCCCAACGGTGTAAACGAGGTCAAATCCGGTGGAGTCTGAACAAGTTGAACAACTTGTAGAAGAAGCCAAGGAAGGTAACCACCGCGCATTCGAGACGCTGGTACGTCAGACCTATGCAGACACCTACACGCTGGCCCTGCGGCTAGTGGGGAACGAGGAGGACGCTCGGGACGTGGTTCAAGAAACCTACCTCCGGGCCCACAAGGGACTTAAGAAGTTTCGGGGCGATGCCCAGATCTCAACCTGGCTTCATCGCATCACGGCCAACTGCGCCAGCACCTATCTGGGCCGCAAGGGCCGGCAACGGCATGAGTCCCTGCCCGAAGAATTCGAAATTGCAGATGAGCATCCCGACCGGGACCCGGTTATCCGGGCCGACCTCGGGGTACTTCGGTCACAGTTGACCGAGGCGTTGATGCAGCTCCCACCCAAACTCCGGGCGGTCGTTGTATTGCGTGACATTTACGACCTTCCACACGAGTCGATCGCCGAGCAGCTTGGCATCACCGAGTCGGCGGCCAAAGTCCGCCTCCACCGGGCGCGCAAGCGGCTACGTGAACGCCTCTACCCCCTTGGGGAGGAGGAAGCTCATGCTGTGTGAAACCATCAGCATCCAATTGGCCGGTGTCGTCGACGGAGAGGCTGACCTCGCCGAAGAGACCGGCCGTCATGTCGAGGGCTGCCTTCGCTGCCAGGCGGAGTTGGCCCAGTACCGTAAACTTCTGCGGGCTCTCACGTCGCTGCGGGATCATCACGCCTTCGTGGATGACACCCTGCTCGATGAACTCCTTGAGGTGATACGTCCGGCTGCGCCGGTCCATCGCCTCCATCGTCTGAACTATCGCAACAAGAGGGTTGCTTATATCGGCGGGTTCGCCGCTGCAGCAACCGCAGGCGCCGCAGCAGGCGCCATTGTTATTGCATCGAGGTTGGCCAGCCGCCAGCGCTTGGCCAGCTGACCCGGTCCGAAATCGGGAACGCCCGAGATTCGAAGCATTTCCGACCGTTCGGGCTGCTAGCCTCAATATGTCCCCAAGGGCAGTAGCTCAATTGGCAGAGCACCGGTCTCCAAAACCGACGGTTGGGGGTTCAAGTCCCTCCTGCCCTGCTCATAAGTTTGTAACTGCTTGACTCAGACGACCCGACAGACCGAATCGCACATGCCAAGTCACAGTGCAGCGGTCGCCAGAAGAAGTCGTCTCGAAAAGGAACATGAAATATGGCGATGAATCGGGAGCAGCGCCGCTACCTCCAACGACAAGGCCAGATGGATGGCGAGGGTAACCCCATCGCCACCAAGCGAGAGAACCGCCCGGCCAAAGCCGAGCGGGTCACGCCCGTGGAGTACGTCTCCGAGGTGCGTTCAGAACTCGGTCGGGTCATGTGGCCGACGCGCCGCGAGGTCATCAACTACACCATCGTCGTGCTCATAACCCTCGCAATTGTGACCGGGCTGGTCTCCGCTCTCGACTATCTCTTTGCCGAGGGGCTCATTGCGCTGCTCGAATCCGGCAGCAACAGCTGAGCGCACAAGGGTCAAAAGGAAACAGGTCCAAACCAATGAGCGATATCACCGAAGATTCCGTCGCAACCGACGATGCCGCCGAGCAAGTCGAAGTCGACTCGACGGAGTCCTCAGACGCCCCGACGGCCGAAGACAGCACCGGCAAGGCCGAAGCCAGCACCGACAAGGCCGAAGACAGCGCTGACACGGCCGAAGACAGCACCGGCACTGTCGAAGACAGCACCGGCACTGTCGAAGACAGCACCGGCAAGGTCGAAGACAGCACCGGCAAGGCCGAAGCCAGCACCGACACGGCCGAAGCCGAAGAGAGTGTTGAAGCCGCTACCGCAGGCGACGAGGCCCAAGCTGATGCTGGAGCCGAAGACGAGGCTGAATCGACAGACGAGGAACAACCCCCGGCCCCTCGCCGCAAGTCTCCCTATGACCGCCCCGGTCGCTGGTATGTGATCCACACCCAGTCCGGTTACGAGAACAAGGTCCGGAACAACCTCCTCGCTCGAACACAATCCATGAATATGGAAGAGCTGATCTTCGAAGTGGTCATTCCGCTCGAAGACGTGGTGGAGTTCAAGAACGGCAAGAAGGTCGTCGTTCAAAAGAAGGTCTTCCCCGGCTATCTCCTGACACGCATGCATCTCAACGATGACTCGTGGTTCGTGGTCCGCAATACCCCCGGTGTCACCGGCTTCATTGGAGCCGGCAACAAGCCGTCCCCGCTGCCTCGTAAAGACGTTGAGTCCTTCCTCACCGTCAAAGAGGACGGCGACGAGCCGGCGCGCAAGGGTCGTCCCCGCCTGGAGTACGGCATGGGCGAGACGGTGCGAGTCAAGGAAGGCCCGTTTGCGGACTTCCAGGGCGAGATCGTCGAGATCAACGAGGACCAGCTCAAACTCAAGGTGCTGGTCAACATCTTCGGCCGGGAGACCCCGGTCGAGCTTCAGTTTGCCGAGGTCGGCAAGATCTAGTCTTTGCTGCAACCGGTCTACGGGTTGTAGCGAGCCGGTAGTCCCGGCACAATACTTTGTTGGTCTTTTTCGAGCGTCTCCTCGGCGCGAGATCAAAGTTCCACAATCTTTCGAAACGTACACAACACGCCGTTGGCTGATACCCAGTATCAATCAACGCCTAGTCGCTGAGAGAACTCGATGGCCAAGAAGCAAGTACTAGCGGTCGTAAAGATCCAGATCCCCGCCGGGCAGGCATCTCCCGCGCCGCCAGTCGGTACTGCCCTCGGCCCGTACGGCCTGCAGATCATGGATTTCTGCAAGGAGTACAACGCCCGGACCGAGTCCCAGCGTGGCCAGGTTGTCCCGGTGGAGATCACCGTGTTCGAGGACCGGACCTTCAGCTTCATCCTGAAGACCCCGCCAACCTCGGAGCTGATCAAGAAGGCGGCGAATATCAAGAAGGGCGCCGGGGACCCGCTGCGGGAGCCGGCCGGAACCATCACCGACGCCCAGGTCGCTGAGATCGCAGAGATCAAGATGCCCGACCTCAACGCCTATGACATCAACGCTGCAAAGAAGCAGGTTGTCGGAACCGCCCGTCAGATGGGCGTCTCTGTAAGGGGCTAGGCGGCTTGGCCGCCTAGCGTGAGTTGCTTCGCAACTCAGGAATCGCTCACGAAATGCAATCTGCGTTGGACTACCGGGCCTTCGCAGCACGGGTTGAAACCGCAAGGTGGACCTCGGTAAGCGCAGCGGCTGTCGAGCCGCAATCAGCCGGGAGCTAATAAAAGCGAAGGATGAATATGGCAAAAGGTAAGAAGTACAACGACGCAACCAAGCGCTACGACCGGGAGCACATGCATGGGCCGACCGAGGCTATTGACCTGGTGAAGAGCCTGGCCACCGCCAGGTTCGACGAGTCGATCGACGTTTCCATGATCTTGGGGGTCGATCCTCGCAAGGCCGACCAGATCGTACGAGGCACGGTCGCCCTGCCCGCCGGTACCGGCAAGACCGTACGGATCGCCGTATTCGCAACCGGTGACGCTGCGACCGCAGCCAAAGAAGCCGGCGCCGACTTTGTGGGCGGCGAAGAGCTGGTGGCCGAGGTCGACGGCGGCATGCTCGACTTTGACTTAACCATCTCAACCCCGGAACTCATGCCCCAGGTCGGCAAGCTTGGTCGTGTGCTCGGTCCCCGTGGCTTGATGCCGAACCCAAAGACCGGCACCGTCACTCCCGACCCGGCAAAGGCCGTCGGCGAGTTCAAGGGCGGCACCGTCGAGTACCGCACCGATCGCTACGGCAACGTCCACGTTTCGGTTGGCAAGGCCAGCTTCGACGTCGACGGTCTCAAGCAGAACTTTGCAACCCTGATGGACGAGATCAACCGGGTTAGACCGGCCTCGGCCAAGGGTCGCTACATCAAGAAGCTGTCCATCTCCTCAACCATGGGCCCCGGTGTAAAAATCGATCCGGCCCGCCTCGATGAGGTCGAAACAGCATAACGAACGTCTCGGTGGTCAGGCCAAGTGGCTTTACCGCCGGCGGTAACCCTTTCAGGTTGCTGTAAAATCTCGTTTGTCCCCCTCGGGGGACAGATGTGAAGCAAGAAACCAAAAATCGAAAACCCTCTCGCCAGAGACCTCAGGTAGGTTCGAGCTCCGTTCGAAAGAGCGGTGATCGGACCGGAAATCCTGAAATAGGCGATCCTCTCTTCTGAACTTCCTCCTTCAACCCGTTCGGTTGTCCCGGCAGGGCGTCTGGTTGCAGTAGATCGGCGAACGGGCGTCGATTGAAACAACCAAATTGTGCCCCCGGCCTGCTGCAGTCGCAGTAATGGCAACCTCAGGGAGTCGGGCCGGCACCCGAATTGAAGAGAAGGAGGTGTAATGGAAAACCCGAGAGAAGACAAAGTCGCAATCGTCACCGAGGTCAAAGAACGGCTGGAACAGTCGTCGGCCGTGGTGGTGACCGAGTACCGGGGTTTGACGGTGAAGGCCTTGGCCGATCGGGCCGGGGCCAAACTAAAGAAGACCAAGACCAGAGCATTGGCCGCCGGTGTGCTTCTCAACGGCAAGCGAGTGGTCCTGGCCTTTCCTCAGAACTTTATGAACAATTCCGGTGAGTCGGTTCGCCTGCTCGTCCGCTCGTTCGGCATCCAAGAGCCGAA
>JAVJHY011541500.1:0-11743 GCA_035593235.1 Phascolosoma agassizii | reverse complement strand
GTGCAATTGTACCATCCATTGAAAACACACCATCTGTAGCAATCAATCTTCGTCGAGCACCTTGTGCTTCTATCAATTTTACTTCGAGGTCGGCCATGTCATTGGTCTGATAGCGATAACGCTGGGCTTTGCAAAGGCGAATCCCGTCTATGATGGAGGCATGATTGAGGGCATCAGAAATAATGGCATCTTCTTTTTGCAAAATGGGTTCAAATAAACCCCCATTGGCATCAAATGCAGCAGCATATAAAATACAATCCTCAGTTCCTAAAAACTCGGCTGTTTTTCGCTCCAATTCTTTGTGAATATCCTGAGTACCACAGATAAAACGTACTGACGACATACCAAATCCATGACTATCAATAGCAGCTTTACCAGCAGCGATGACATCTGGATGAGAAGAAAGTCCCAGGTAATTATTGGCACAAAAATTTAAAACTTCCATGCCCTTATTGGTGGCAATCTTAGCAGCTTGTGGAGTGGTGATGACTCGCTCTTCTTTATACAATCCTGCGTCTCGAATTTCTTTTAATTCTTCTTGTAAAGCGGTTCTTACTTTATCAAACATAGTGGTTTTTTTTAATGTTAGAAGTGGGCGAATATTAGTGAATGTTACGAATGTTTACGTTCGATCGTCAATCATTCGTAAGATTCGATCATTCGCGCATTCAATAATTCGTCACATTCCTAGCACTTACTCATTTTTTTCAACTTAAGTTTTTTTTTCAAATGGTAAAACATATCAGTGGTCATTGCTGCCAAATCATAATCTTCTTTCCATGCCCAATCCATTCGAGCTGCTTGATCATCAATACTGGCAGGCCAGGACTCCGCAATTTGCTGTCGAAAATCAGGTTTATAATTTACTTTGAAATTGGGGAAATGCTTTTGAATCTCAGCGGTAACCTCTGCAGGGGTAAAACTCATTCCGGAGATATTATAACTCGTCCGCAATTGAATGTTTTCAATAGGAGATTCCATTAAATTAATCGTCGCCTTAATGGCATCTGGCATGTAAATCATGGGAAGTGCAGCATCAGATTTTAAGAAACAATCAAAGTGATCACTTTTCAATGCCTGGTGATAAATATCTACGGCATAATCCGTCGTTCCTCCGCCAGCTAAACCCCGATATCCGATAATACCAGGATACCTTATAGACCGTACATCGACTCCATAGCGTTGATGGTAATAATTGCACCAATTTTCTCCCGCCACTTTGCTAATTCCATAAACCGTAGTCGGATTAAGGGCGGTAGATTGCGGGGTGTTTATTTTGGGTGCATCATTTCCAAAGACGGCGATGGAACTTGGGAAAAAGACTTTCTGTAGTTTTTTTTCTTTGGCTATTTCCAAAATAGAAAGCAGGCTACCAACATTAATTTCCCAAGTCTTGCGCGGCATTTTTTCTCCAGAAGCAGAGAGGATTGCAACAAGATGATAAACTTGAGTAATCTGATACTGGTCAATGAGTTGCCCCCAACGTTGTTCATCCATCACATCCAATTGTTCAAAAGGGCCAATATCTTCTTCGGGATTCCTAATGTCTGTTGCCAGTACATTGGAAACGCCATGATTTTTCCGCAATTGAGCAGTTAAAACAGAACCGATTTGGCCATTGGCTCCGGTGATGAGAATTTTCTCTTTTCTCATAGTTTTGGCTAGGGTATGTTTGAGGGCTATACAAAATGGTTTTACGAGTGCAAATTAATAAATCTGCATGGAAATTCTGTTGCTCTTTAAAGATATTATTGAGAGAAAAAATAACAATGCCACTTTGACTAGTTGCGGTCATATCATAAATGTTTTTCCCGTTTCCTTAAATTTATAATTTTTTTTAAGAAGATACTGTAAGCTAGGGAGTTAATTGACTGAATATAAAGTTATTCTTTAGTTTTTGTACTTGCCATTTACCGCAACTTATTTGATATTGTAAATATTAAAGAAAATTGGAATGAGAATTGAGTGATTTAAAGTATTGTTTTATTTTTCTATTGTCGATTTTTCAATTTTACTCTTCACCCCAAAACCTGTCCTATGTTTGGTCTAATGAAAAACACTGGTGATGCACTTTCTAAGGAGCAACCAGATTGGTATCGCCTACATTATTGTGGAACTTGTAAAGCGTTGGGACGGATTTATGGTCAACGCAGTCGGGCTTTTCTCAATTATGACTTGGTCTTTTTATCTGAATTTCTAAGTTTGGTTAAAGAAGCAGATACCCGCGATTGGTCAAGTTCTCTACAATCACATAATTGCTTCTCCCTTCCAGGATTAAATCAATTGCCAATTGAATTGGAATATGCCGCTGATATCAATGCCGTCTTTATCGATTTAAAAATCAAGGATAACATTGAGGACAATAGCT
Organism: Phascolosoma agassizii; assembly: GCA_035593235.1. NCBI lineage: Eukaryota > Metazoa > Annelida > Sipuncula > Phascolosomatiformes > Phascolosomatidae > Phascolosoma > Phascolosoma agassizii. Next base: position 9,375 of record JAVJHY011541500.1, on the reverse strand, counting down.
CCATGCTTTGGAAAATCATCAGCAGAATTCTGCAAAAACCACTCGGGCGAATAGGGAAACGAATGAGCCGTTGGAATATTGATTATCAACTTTTACAGAATCTTCAAGCGGAAGACATAGTGAGAGAGGAACAAGCGAAAGAGCATAAAAACCTGGAGGAATTGTTGAGTTGGCATGGAGCACCTTCTGCTCAAATTTCTGCTTATTTGTTTTCTAAAGGTGCAAATGCCATTGGTCGCCCTGATTTAGAAAAAGCCTTTTATGATATTGGTTATGCTTTTGGAGAGTTGATTTATTTTCTGGATGCCTGGCAAGACAGAGCAAAAGATGAAGAAAATCAAGAGTTTAATCCACTGCTAAAAATTACTGATTTAGGGATGGAGGAAATTGAAACAGAGGCCCGGGAATTGATTTGGCAAAAAGCAGATCTTTTCTCTGACCTGATTCAAAACTATCCGATAAAGGTTGATAAGTTGGAGGCATTACAATCCAGGTTTAAATTGAATATAGCAGCTGCCCTTGGGAAAAGCCCAAAAGTTTGTAGCCCAAAATCTGGGATAGAAAACAGCACCGTTCCTCAAGCGTTTAAAAAATTAGGTCAATTCAGAAATAAAATCAGCGATTGGATAAATCCTTTAAGGCCAGGACGGTTTGTGATAAGCTATATGGTCTTGTTGCTCGTCTTTTTTCACGAACAATTATTTGCAGTAGGATCGGCATTTCAAAAAACGGAAAATGTATGGGGAAATGCTCTATTTCTCTCTGGGATTTTATTGTTCCCCCCTTTATTATATTTTATCGCTAAAGATGTAAAAAAGAAAAGAGCTCGTTGGCAGAAAAAACTGGACCGCAAGAAGAAAAGGCTCTTGAAAAAATTGCGAAGAGCAGAACGAAAAGCCAGTGAAAAACCATTGAAAAAGAAATGGTGGTTTTGGGCCTTAGTGATTTTAGGAGGTATTGTGGTGATTGCGGTTACATCAGCCCTGCTGTCTAGTGGTTCTGGGGGTGGTTGCGGCGGCAGCGGTTGTGGTGATTGTGATTGTGGTTGCGGTGACTGTGGAGATTGTAATTGTGATTGTAACTGTTAAAATACTAATAATTCCTTTTTAAAATTCATATCTAAATTTAATCGCGATTTGAGAGGGATGCTTCCATTTATTGGGAATACTTTTAAAAGAATAAATCAAGTTCAAAAAAATTATCGGTTATTACCTGTTGATGCTGCCTTAGATCATATAGTAAGTTATAAATTTAATTTTTCTCTTTACGAATGGTTATCTTTATCGAAGATAGGGTACTAAAGTAATGTATACTAATTCCATTTCTAATCAAAAATAAAGTATCATGAAAACAATGTGCCTTGTATTTTCTGTTTTTCTCTTAAGTCTTTCTATTAGTCCTTTCTCCGATTTCCTGACTGAAAATTATAAAGGCGGAGAAAAGGAATTTCTAATGAAAGTTTACAGCACAATTAAGTACCCTATGGCTGCCAGAACGAATTGTGGTATAGGAAAATTAAAAACAAGATTAACCATCAGTGAAGCAGGAACGATTGAATCAATTGAGTTTTTAAATAAACTGGGATACGGGATCGAAAGAGAAGTCGAACGAACAATCCGCTTAACAAATGGCGATTGGCTTTCATCAAATTCCAAGAGAACATTTGATTTTGTAGTGGCCTTTCAAATTGGATCTCAACCAGAATTAAAAGCAGATATAAACGTGATGGTAGCTGGCTTTGGGAGTCAGGGGGAAGTGACCTGCAAAAGCAATGAAGCCATTTTGGAAGAGTTGACGAAAAAAATGCAAAAGGAAAAATATAAAAAAAATAAGAAATTAAGTGAAGAACTATTAAAAAGAGAACCAGATTCTCAACACTATAATGCACTCAATACCATGGTAAAACAAAAACTAGAAGAATAGTTTTTTGAAAGCATGCTAGCTGCACAAGTCTCAAAATGAAAAAAGAAAATACGTCTGGATTTCCGCAAACAGGGAGGTCGCAAAATGAATTGCTGGAAGAAATGGCTGCTAGAAAAGCAGAAGATTATAAATGGAAAGAAGGAAAAACTTTTGCCTACGTGTACTATCCTGGTGAAGAAATTCTCTCCATGGTCAAAGCAGCTTATAACTTATATTTTTCTGAAAATGCCTTAAACCCCTCTGCCTTTCCAAGTTTGAAAAATATGGAAATCGAACTGATCAGACAGTTAGCCCATCTTTTTCATGCACCAGAAGGAAGCACCGGAAGTTTGACCTCTGGAGGTACAGAGAGTATTTTATTGGCAGTAAAAACAGCTCGCGCCTGGGCTCAAAAGAAACACGAGAAAGGGGCGGAACTGGAAGTGGTTTTACCAGAAAGTGCCCACCCCGCATTTCACAAAGCTTGTTCATATTTTGGACTCAAAGCAGTATTTGTTCTACTTGGAGCAGGCTTCAAAGCAGACCCCGTAGCTATGGCCGCCGCAATTACTCCACGAACTGTTCTACTCGTCGCCTCCGCACCTTCTTATCCTCAAGGAGTGATTGATCCGATTGAAGCTATTGGAAAAATTGCTCAGGAAAATGACTTGCTCTTTCATGTAGATTCCTGTATCGGCGGATTTATTTTACCCTTTATGGAAGAGGCGGGTTATCCAATTGCACCATTTGATTTTACAGTACCTGGCGTAACTTCTTTGTCTGCCGATATTCACAAGTATGGCTATGCTGCAAAAGGAGCTTCCGTTTTATTGTATCGAAATGCAGCATTGCGGAAAGCACAGTTTTATGTGTATTCCAATTGGCCTGGAGGAATCTACGCTTCGCCAGGTATCGCAGGTACGCGACCGGGAGGAGCTATCGCAGCAGCGTGGGCAGTGGTGCAGTTTTTAGGTAAAAATGGTTATGTGAAAATGTGTCGCCAAACGATAGCTACCACAAGAAGACTGGCAGAAGGCATTGCAACTATTCGAGGTTTAAAAGTATTAGCCCAACCAGAAGCAACCATAATTGCCATCGGATCAGATGAATTGGACATCTACGAAGTGGGAGATGAATTAGGTTTATTAGGATGGCCATGTGATCGACAACAATTGCCACCAAGTCTTCATCTTAGTGTCACCGTTGCCCACACTCCATTAGTAGGAGCATTTCTAGCAGATTTAAAACTAGCCGTTAAAAAAGCAGATCAATGGAGTTGGAATAAATTTGGAAAAGAAATACAATTGTTCGGCTTGCGATTTTTTCGAAAAATATTGTCCCCTCAACATTTTGAAAAACTCAAACAATGGGCTACTAAAAATTCTCCCGTTGGAGGAAAACGCTCTGCCGCTCTTTACGGAATGATCGGCGAATTAAAAGAAGATGGCAACGTAGAAGAAATGGTAACTGATTTTCTGGATCGTATGCTAAAAGAAGAGTAAGTGTTGATATCGTAGGGATGCGCAAAGGAGTCGCAGATATACTAAGCCCTACTTCACAAAAGAAATATGATGCATCCCCGGCTGATACTTTTGCTGAATAGACTCCAGAATCATATCGTAATGCTCCTGATTAGATAAAAAATTCAACTCCTCTACATCAATGATTAAAATGGGAATGCCTTCCTCTGTTCGGAAATATTCGAAATAGGTGTCTTGGATACTTTGAAGGTACTCGGGAGAAATATCCTGTTCGTAATCGCGGCCTCTGGTCTTGATGTTTTGCAAGAGATTGGGAACGCTGCGGTGCAGGAAAACAAGGAGGTCCGGTTTTCGAAAATTGGCATTTAAAATGTGGAACAAACGCTGAAACAAACGATACTCCTCGGCTGGTAAATTCTTTCTGGCGAATAATAAAGTCTTTAGAAAAATATAATCCGAAACGATCAAATCCTGGAAGAGATTTCCCTGAGTCAAGTTTTCCTGCATCTGCTTATGTCGCTCAGTCATAAAAAACAATTCGACCGAAAAAGCATAGCGTTCAGGATTCTCGTAGAAATAGGGGAGAAATGGATTGTCCGCAAATTGCTCCAGTACCAAATGGCAATCAAACTGTTTGTTGAGCATATGGCAAAGGGTGGTTTTACCTGCTCCAATATTGCCTTCAATAGCTATAAACTGATATGGAAAGCTGTTAGTCTTCATGCCTGTAAAACTACTTCAAGAGAATCTTTGCTATTTTTAAAAAGCAAATCAATATTTTTTCCCAGAACCGGATGTATAAAATCGGGAGCAATTTCTTTGAGCGGAATCAAAACAAAATTGCGTTGCTGTAATCGCGGATGTGGGATTTGCAAATGTTTTTCCTCAATGATTGCATCGCCATAGAAAAGAATATCAATGTCTATAGAGCGGCTACCCCATCTTTCTTCTCTAGTACGTCCCAAAGCAGCTTCAATTTTTAGACAGGTTTTGAGCAGTTCAGAAGCAGATAAGGAGGTTTCCATTTCCAAAACCTGATTGAGAAAGGGTTCCTGATCTGTTTTTCCCCATGCTTCTGTTTCATAAATATTGGAAGCTTGCACCAAATGACCTACTGCTTTGATTAAGAGCTTAGTCGCTTTTTTTAGATAGGTCTTTCGATCCCCTAAATTGCCGCCAATTGATAAGTAAATTTTGGTGTGCTTCCCCATGAAGACAAAGGTAAAATTTGATACAGGGAAACCTAAATTTTTGAATTACTTTTTATTAATATCCTTGGTTTTTGACCATCTGTATATCGTGTAAACCCATATACTGCAAATGTTAAAAACGAAAAAATAATATAAAAAAAGCAAAGAAAATTTGCATTAAAAGACCAATCGGTTTATTTTTGAAGTGAATATTGATATTACTAATAAATCGAGATTTTGATCAGGCGTTTATGAAAAAATCAGAGAAGACCCGGCAATTAATCATTGAAAAGGCAGCTGTTTTGTTTAATACAAAGGGCTATCACGGCACTTCGATGAATGATATTATGGAGGCAACAGGTCTGACCAAAGGAGGAATTTATGGCAATTTTAAAGTGGATGGAAAGGATAAAAAGGGAGTAAAAGAAGAGATCGCCTTGGCTGCTTTCGATCATGCTTGCATAGTGGTAAACAGAACTATCGGCCTGCGAACCAGGGTTATTGAAGATAGTTTGGATAAATTAAAGGCAGTGGTTTACTTCTATAAAGAAAGAATTTTGAGCCCACCAGTCGAGGGAGGATGTCCACTCTTGAATACCTCCGTGGAAGCAGACGACAACCATCCTGCCTTAAGAGTTCGGGTCTTAGAAGAAATGGAATTGTGGCATAGCCGCATCTCGTATACCCTCAATAAAGGAATTGAAAGAGAGCAGATTAAACCAGATATCGACGTGAATGAATTTGCCACCTTATTTATCGGAAGTTTGGAAGGGGGGATAATGATGGCACGACTGTATAAAAACGTATCCCCTTTTGAAGTAATGGCCCGACAACTGATTAAAAGAATTGATGAACTAAGGAGTTAAAATTTTTTACCCAAATCTAAACCGATCGGTCTTTTATAAAAACAATACACATGCTTACAAAAGCAAGAGTTCAGTTTATCCAATCCAACCGAAAACCCAAAGAGGCATTGCCTTCAAGGTATCCTGTTTCTTTGCGATTGATTCGAGTAGCCTTTGCCACTCTGGGGCGATTATTTCCGGGGCCTGCAAGCAAAGTAGCTTTCCGTTTGTTTACAACTCCCCGAAGAAGGGCTCGCCATAAGTCATCTGATCCCATTTTGGAAAAAGCAGAAGTTTTTGAATTCTTATACGGCGAACAAATGCTTAAAGGTTACCAATGGGGGAGCGGTGATCGAACAGTTTTATTGGTACATGGCTGGGAATCCAGGGGAACTGCTTTGCGATCTTTTGTTCCTTCGCTTTTAAAAAAGGGATTTAAGGTAGTGGCTTTTGATGCTCCTGCTCATGGCAATTCTGGTTTTAGGAGAACAACACTTCCACATTATGGTGGAGCTATTCGAGCCATTGTCAATCGGGTAGGAGGAGTATACGGAATCATTGGACATTCCTTTGGCGGAGCTTCCACTGTTTTTTCTATGGCTAAATTGGATACCTCTATTGAAGTACAAAGACTGGTATTGATTGCAACGCCCTCTAATTTTAGCGATATGCTGGAGCAATTTTTAAGTACTGTAAATGCACCGGAATCTGTAGCAAAACGATTTAATCAAAAAATAAATGCAGTTGTGACTTTTCCTATAAAAGAGGCCAATGTAAGCCATCTTTTTCCGAAAGTAAAAGTAAGAGGTTTATTGGTTGTCCATGACCGGAAAGATCAGGTCGTTCCATTTTCACAAGGAGAACTCATTGCGAATAGCAGCGATAAAAGTCAGCTTTTGATCTCAGAAGGTTGGGGACATTTCGCCTTGATTAAAAATGAAGAAATCGTAGAAAAAGTAAGTGAATTTATTTCAGAACCCATTGGCGAGCCTGTTTCTTTTGAAACATCAGAATAGGTGAGCTAGTATAAAAACGAAATATGGAAACCACTATTAAAATTGAAAGTAAAGAACAAATAAAAAAAGCCTGGGTAGAAATTAACCAATCGGTTGCAGATACGATAGCCGCAATGCCCGAAGAAAAGTGGTCTGCCACAAGGGGAGACAAATGGACTTTTGCAGGAATCATGGAGCACTTATTTGTGAGCGCCAACCCGGTGTCTTCTGCTTTAAAGATGCCAAAGGAAATGCTGGAATTGCAATTCGGCTGGTCACAGGGAAACCCACGGAGTCACAATTCTTTAAAGTACATTTATAAAGAAAAACTAAAAAACAACCCTTTGCCCAACAATCCTTTTGGCCCCAAAGGCGGCAAAACCAAAGCAGATTTACTTCAAAGCTGGCAAATGGTCAAAGAAAAAATTCCGACCAGATTAGACAATTGGACAGAAGAAGACCTGGATCGCTACACCATTCCGCATCCCTTATTGGGCTCTTTAAGCTTTAGGGAAATGCTCTTTTTTACAATCTTCCACACGGAACATCATTTGCGGCAAATGCAGGAATAAGTGTCGCGGAGATACACATCTTCGCGATACTTCCCTCTACTGAGGAGCAGATTGCCAAATAACATTCATAATAACCCATTTTCCTTCGGTTTTGGCTAGTTGAAAATAATCAATTCCCCAGACAGCGGTCAGTTTGGCAACGGCGGTTTTATCATTGACTTCGAAGAGGACAATTTCTTTTGGAGAATCGCTGTCCGCTCGTTTTCCATTGGCATTCCATTCAGCAGATAAGCTGACTAATTCTTCATGTGTCATTTCCAAATTGTCGTGATAAACTGCATTCTTTTTGTCGTACCAATAACCAATTTTTCGAAGACTTGGATGGACTGATCTTTCTATTCTGGTTGAATCCACAAGGTAAATAGCTTCTACATAATCAAGAATGGCGGCATGAACAGCCAATTCATCAGCATTGTCAACAGAGGTAGTAGGCTCAGTAGCAAGATTGCCTTCTTGGCTCCAAAGGATAGTATTGGAAAGCAGGAAAGACAGGGCTAAAAGAAAGGTGAATTTTTTCATAAAAATGATTTTGTTTTTTTTGGTTAGTAAGTGTCGCAGAGATATGTATCTCCATGATACCTTTTTGAAAGCTTCTTATCTTCCATTGAATTCCATACTAGGTACCGATTCTTTATTTTTCAAAAAGCGATTGAACCAATCTAAGACATCCTGATCCCTTTCTTCCCGAAATTGGCGAATGCCGTGATCTGCTCCTTCGTAAATTTTTAGTCGATATGGAATCCGGTATTTTTCAAATTCCAAAGCTAGCTTTAGGGAGTTGGTAGACTTGACGCGCCAATCTCCATTGCCGTGAAGCATTAAGATAGGTACGTTTTTAGGAAACTGATCGGCCCAGAAAACGGCAGACCTTTTTTTGAGTTCCGTTTCTTTGTTTTTCCAATAATTGGGAATGAGTTCTGCATAAACACCTGTCTCCATATTGGGTCGGTCAATCACGGTTTTATCCGTAGGTGCCCCTCCGACAGCAGCAGCTTTGATTTGATCAGTTTGACACAAAGCGAGGTAGGTCATCATTCCCCCACGACTCCAGCCATACATTCCGATTCGCGAGGTATCTGCTTCAGGAATCTCCTTGATGACTTCAATTAATTGTACAACATCATTCACATCCTTTCCGCCAAATTCATCTTTGCCTTCACTTTTGCCACAGCCTCTGTAATTGCATCCAATCACGATGTAACCCTCACTGGCCATTTTAGCAAAAAGATAGGCAGTTGGAAGTTTTGCCCTGCCTTTTACAACTTGCAATGCTCCAAAATCTCTATTGCCTCCTCGGTTATAAATGATCGCAGGATATTGGCCTGTTGCTTTCGGAATGGCGGCATAGGATTCTATTTTCAGTCCATCGCTCCAATAAGTAATTTCATACAAATCTACTTGCTCTAAAAAATGATATTTTTCTATGAATTTATTTTCTTCCGTAAGTAAAGAAGGGTAGTCCGCCCAATTTATTTTTTCTTTCTTATAAATAATACCTTGCTGTGCTTGACAGGAAACAAAAAGAAAAAAAGAAAATAGGATATAGAGAATCGACTTCATTGTTTTATCAGATTTTAAACATCTAGGTTATTTTCTAAGGTACAGATAATTCCGGTGCCTATTGTATTTAGAATTTAGGAATTTTGTTAATTGAACGTTAATGTCTTTTTGGCTAGTATCAGGTATTTTTACCTGTTTTATCCCGTAAAAATTCCCGTTTTTATTATTCGGTAATTCCACTCTATAAATGCTGGCTATTTTGTCCTTATTTTGAGCTAGGTTTAGAAAAGTAAAATTGGCATATAAAATTCTTACTTAAAGTTGCTTCAAATATTTTGTTAGTCTTTTCTTTTTTGACAGGCAACACTTTGTTGAGTTGAGTTCTAACAAGGAATTTAGGAATAAGGATTTACATTAGATATAAAAATTATGTGTTTTAGATTGAAAATCGTTTGATATTTTTATCTTTAACAATATTTTATTAACCTCAAAATTTTTTAACATGGAACCTTTTATTGGTCAAATTGCAATGTTTGGTGGTAATTTTGCTCCTCGCGGATGGGCTTTTTGTAATGGACAATTGCTCTCCATTAATGAAAACCAAGCTTTATTTTCTCTTTTAGGGACTACCTACGGTGGTGACGGTAGAACCACTTTTGGATTGCCAGAATTGCGCGGACGTTTAGCCATGCATGCTGGTAATGGCCCTGGTTTGACGCCTCGACCTCTGGGTCAAAAGTCTGGAACAGAATATAATAACCTTACTCAAAATCAATTGCCTGCACATACGCATACTGCTGTGGTAGGTGGGAGTGTATCTCTTCAGGTGAGTGACCAGACTAAGGATGAAGACAGTCCTTCCGGTACTTTTTTAACCGCACAAGATGATT
>JAVJHY011541390.1:0-11743 GCA_035593235.1 Phascolosoma agassizii | reverse complement strand
CACTTGGCCCCGTCCACAATAAACTGGTGGATAGAGGTATAGAACTACTTAAAGAATAACTGGCGATTGTTCCAACACATACATTATCCGCCCCTACTACTTCAACTAACTGTGGGTCAAAAAGAGCAACATTAAGACATTCGGAAACAGTTGTACAATTAGTCGAAATATCTACACAAATATCTCCACCTGCCAATGCCCACCAATCTACATCGATAAATGGTGTTCCCTGGCCACCGAGAATAGTTGCCCCACTTGGTACATACCAAGTATATCCATAAGTACTATTGATAGGAGCACCGACATAATAAATCGATTGATCGCCGCTACAAATTCGGTCATTTCCCAGTATATCTGTATTGGAAGGTGGAAGAGAAATTTGAACATCGAGGATAGATTGGCTGTCTCCACAGCCTCCATCTACACTGACATGGACAATGCCTTCTGTCTCGTTGGTATCCCATTCCACTAGAATATTTGGTGTACCTTGCCCTTGAAGGATGTTGCCATGAACAATCGTCCAGGTATAATTTAAGGAAGGATCGCCTCCTGGAATTTCATACGAATATTCAAACCCTTCACAAGCTGCTATCTCTCCCAGGATACCACCTGCAGGAGGCGGAATAGCTACATTGATATCTAAACAAGTTTGCATTACATCAGCACATACACCATTGGGACTAACACAAATTTCGCCACTATCGCCATTACTCCAATCTACTAAAATCTGAATGGATCCTTGACCACTCAGAATAACCGCTCCAGTGGGTACAGACCAAGTATAACTACTCGCACCTGGAAAAACAGGAATGGTATAGTATACCCCAAAATCATCCTGACAAGGTTCTATATCGCCATTTATTGGTCCTGTTTCATTGACATAAACAGTCACTTCATCTGTACCAGTACAACCAAAAAAGTCGGTCACAGTCACTGAAAAAGTAGTGGTTTCATCGAGTGTAACCGTTGGGCTGGAATAGGTTGGACCAAAGTCCCATTCGTATAAATAAGGCCCGAGTCCGCCATGCGTACTTCCTTCCAGTCGCGCACTTTGTCCGGCACAGATGTAAGCATCATCTCCGGCATCCACCACCAAATCAGACAGACTCACTTCAAAAGATTGACTCAAACCGACACAACCATTGACCTCCGGAGTAACGGTATAAATTACAGAACCCGGCATATTAGGATCGATGATACTAAGCACCTGACGAATAGGCGTACCAGAATCTGCACTGGCACCAGAGACGTTTGTAGCATCTACGGTCCAGGAGTAAGTGGTGTTTGAATTATTGCTAAATAGTGGGATATTGGTTTGTGAATTGCTACAGATGTAAGTATCCGAAACGGGAAACATTTCAGGAGCACCACAACAATAAATTTCTGCTTCATGAAGCACTCCAATATCAAAATCACAAGCATTATCGGGATTGGCACCCGTTTGAGAATCTGTGAAGGGGTGAATGTAGATGTTGCAATTAGAATCAATTTGGCAGTCGTAAACATTTTTGGTTTTTAGGGTAAAACAAACTTCCCAGGTGTCGTTTGTATCATTACAAGTATTGCCATCTCCATAGGTAAAATTAGGATCAAAAGGATTGACACTGGGTTGTCCAAAGTTTAGAAAAAACCATCCGGCTCCTACAAAAGTCACCTGGAAATTAATATTTTCAAAAGTCACCCAATTATCCGGGAACCAACTCCAGAAACCATTGGTGTGCGGATTCAAGCTACAGGTAAGGTCATGAGGTTCTCCATTGGCATTAAAAGAAGATTCATCCCAACCATCGCCAAATTCAGGGACTATTCCGTGAAGCCAATTACAATTGACTTTATTAAAATCGGTAATGGTGTAACGGAAAGACACTTCTTCTCCGGGTTGATAGGGGCCATTAGCTGGAGAACCCATTGAGGTCGACTCTACGATCAATTCCTGTTCGATCGTACATTCATTATTGGCGTATAAAGCAACATTAATAGTAAGGGAAAATAGCAGCAAAAGCAGCTGGTAAAAACTGTTCATGGTTAGGAGTTTTGAATCTGTCAAAAAAGGAAGAATGCTTTGGAATCGCCAAATAATTTAGCTTTAGGCGATTGAGTATTATGTGTACTCTTTGCTGTTGAGAAAACAGCTTTTAGATTTGAAACTCGGTTGGGATGCTTTAAAAAGATGGAAAATAATTCCTAAGATGAAATTACAATAATTTCCAATAATTAAAAAACATATAAGCAATTGTCCTCTGAATTTTAACATATCCCCATTCTAAATCTCTATTTACCAGGGTAAAAACAAAGAAGGCTGCCATTTGGCAGCCTTCTAGTACTATTATTTTTAAATCAATTAACGTTGAATTTGAACGTAACCAGAGTAAGAATGGCCTTCTCCATCATCCAATACGTAGAAGTACGTACCATCCGGGAGGTCTTTATTTTCCCAAGTTCCATCCCAAGTATTGAGGTATCCTTCTTTGCTATAAACTTCATTACCCCAGCGATTGAAAACCAATAATCGGTTGTTTGGATAAGATTCAATACCTTCGATCATAAAGAAATCATTTTTATCATCTCCATTTGGAGAGAATCCGCTAAAGACATTCAAGTCTCCACAAGTTACCAGGATTCCGACGGTTGTACTATCACAACCTACTTCGTTACAAATCATATAGGTAAATACATCGTGTACATCGTCATCGCAGTAATCTTCATCTGGTTGATATATCACTTCATTATTGATCAACATCACTGTTCCATTTCTCGGATTATCCAAAATATACAGCGTATCCAAATTTCCATTGATGGTATCGTTATTCAAAACTGCAACGGTTACTGGCACATTGATTCTGGTTGTATCCAAATCAGAGACTGCAATTGGCCAGTCATTTCCTGGGTTGACATCTTCTACATAGATAAAGAAGTAAGTCGTATCACAAAGCCCCATATCATCGCATACAATTACACAGGCACTATCCATTCCCACTTCCATTCCTTCAAAATCGATACAGTACTCACCGTCAACAATATCAAAGATGACATATTCTCCAGAAGCATCTTCACACAGATTAATGATGTCCGTCGGCACACCTAACAATTCATCCAAATCAACACAAATCGTATCGAGATCTCCAATCAATATAGTGTCGATTATAATTTCAGGTTGCATACAAGCTACTACTGCATTTACCGTATCTGTACATCCCCACAATTTGTGCGTAAACACTAATTCATGTGCCCCTACTGCCAGTTCAAAAAGCGTTCCTCCAGGAACCGGAATTGGTGACCAATTAAGGTTGGCTTTTGCTCCAGTCAAATCATGGATGATATACATTTCTCCATAATCATTATCCTGATCTCCTCCAATCACAGAGTAACTTCCAAAATCAAAACTCCAGTTATTTGTAGGACTGTAGAAATTCATAGAGTCCGCCAGGTCATTTAGAGTCAGGAAGGTAAAGCTTACCGTATCTCCATTGACTACCCAGTATTCAACGGTGTATGGTCCACTTGTACCCTGATCAGGAATATTGTAGCAAGGATATTTCAATACATTTTCAACATCACATGGTGCTACGGCCCCGGTATATGGCAAACCATTATAGGATACATTATAATCATTGTATTGCAACAGTGGCAGATCGACGCAAAGGTCAGTCGTACCTGCACAATCATTGATTACGATTCCTGTATCGCCAAGCATAATAAAGTCATCGCAATTGGCAGGCTGTACCGTAATAATAATGATCGTTGTATCGCAAATTCCCAAATCATCACAAACAATAACACAAGTAGTATCTTGACCAACATAACCATCAAATGGGATGTAGGTAACACAATAGTCATCTGGGTTTAAGATCAGACTTCCATACTGTGGCAAACCACAAGAAATAAGCGTATCAAATCCTGTTACTAATTCACTCAAATCAATACAAGTATCAACTGGTGTTTCAAATGGAGTCGTTGTATAAATCGTATCAATAGTCGGACAAGAGGATAGTATTTCAAGAGCCACTATTGTTTCACAGCCATTGATGTCTGTTGCAGTCACAAAATAGTCACCTGCTAGTAAACCACTTCGCGTTGCTCCAATTCCGCCATCGTTCCATTGATAATCTAAAGTATCTGGGCTTAGACTTGCAAAACCATCTGCAAGCGTACAATTGGCAGCAACTATTGAATCTATGGTGACCACTGGTCCGTCAATATCACTCAAGGTAATAGCTTCGACGATGTAACACATGGTATTTGCCGTATCTGCTATTGTTACAAAGTAGGTACCTGCGGCTAATCCACTAGCTACATTATCAATACTGACCGAAGGATCCCAAGTATAACTATAAGCCGTTTCTTCTCCGATCATCTCAATAATAATTTGTCCATTATTTTGAGTACAAGTTGGCTCCATTATCAGCATGGAGTCTACTGCGATTACAGGACAAGGATCACAAGTATTGTCGAGAATCAAATCATTGCGTTCAACAAAACAACCATTGCTATCGGTAATCGTCACGGAGTAAACTCCAGCATCCAGATCCGTTCGATCTTTTGGTTCGTTGCTGGTGGTCAAGTCTTCCCAATTGTAGGTATAATCTCCTGTTCCGCCAGTCACCATCAATTCAATACTTCCAAGATCATCGCAGTCAGCAGGAATCAAAGTATAACTTAATTCTAATGCTTCAGGTTCGATTACTTCAAAGCAGGATTCGCCAGCAAAACAACCGGCAGCATCCAATACGACTAAGCAATAATCTCCTGCACTCAGGCCATTTGTTCCATAGATATTTCCGTCGCCATCTCTCACTTCAAATGTTGGAGGTCCATTAAAGCTTCCCAATTCCATGAAATCGAATGTCACTTCGCCATCATTTTCTCCATGGCAACTTATCGTTGGTACATTAGTAATATTTACAACTCCTTGTGGAACATTGTCAGTAAGGGTAAACGTTATTTGCCCTTCACAACCACTTTGATTGTCTACTACAGAAACAGTATAAGTATCTGACTTCAAAGTATCAATAGTTGCTGCTCCCCAACTGTAAGTATAATCTCCAGAACCATTTAATACCTGGATAGTTACTGTACCATTATTAGTATCGCAATCTGGCTTCTGGTTAATATCTGCTACTAATGACAAGCTTCCTGTTTGACCAATCTCTATATTGAGATAAGTCTCACAAATTCCATCATCCACAGTTACTTGATAATTACCAGCTGCGAGGTCATTTCTTTCAGCTCCATTTCCTCCAATACTCCAAGTATAAAGGTAAGTATCAGGACTCAACACAGCTACACCATTTTGCTCACCGCAAGTGGCTGGTGTCGTAGACACAATTGTTACCTCTGGTCCATCATGATTTTCTATCACTACAAAAATCGTTGTATCACAATCTGAGCTTCCTACAAAATTGATATTTATTTCGTAGACACCAGCCTCTATGCCATCAGCAATATGGTTATCACTTACATCAGGAGTCCAATTATATTCATAATCGGTTGGTGCTCCCTGCATTATTATTTCAAGGTATCCATTTTCGTCATCACAACTTGCATCTCCAGTAATGATCATGCTAACCACAGGATCTTCAATACAAGCTGGTGGACAAGTGTCTAATATCTCAATATTTGAAATAATCAATTCACAGCCATTGGCATCTGTTACCGTCACACTATAAACTCCTGCTCCTAAATCCGTTCGGTCTTTGGGATCATTACTCCCAGTCAAATCTGACCAGTCGTAGGTGTAGTTTGGACTACCTCCGCTAACGCTTAGGGTGATACTGCCCTGTGTATTGCAATCCATATCCAGTGCGGTGTAATCTACTGCTACACTCGTTGGCTCTAATACTTCAAAGCAAGACTCGCCGGCATAACAACCCGCTGCATCCAGCACTACTAAACAGTAATTACCTGCTGCTAAATCTGTGGTACCGTAAACAGTACCTCCAGATTCTACCTGTACTGTCGCTGGACCATTAAAACCAGGACCTTCCGTGATCGTATAAGTCACCTCGCCATCACTTGATCCATAACAGCTGACACTTGGCGTATTGGTTATCGTTACCGTAGCTTGTGGTACATTATTGACCAGCGTAAAGTTGACGACTGCCGTACAGGCTGTATTCTCATCCGTTACAATTACACTGTATGGTCTCGCACTTAAGGTATCAATCGAAGGTGCTCCCCAGCTGTAACTGTAATTCCCACTGCCATTAGTCACTACTATCGTTACTGATCCATTTGCTGTATTACAATCTGGTTGTTGATTAATTAAAACAGTGGCATTTAGGTCACTTACTTGATCTATAATTATTTCAAAATAATTTTCACATACTCCATCACTTACTGTCACCGGATGTGTTCCTGCAGGCAAGTCATTTCTTATTGCTCCAGTAAAACTATCCTCCCAAGTATAGGTATAAGTATCAGGACTTAGCACTATTCCTCCATCGCTCGCTTCACAGGTGGCAGGAGAAGAAGATTCAATTGTCCAAACTGGGCCATCATGGTTTTCGAGACTTACAAATATTGTCGTATCGCAAGTTGCATTTCCTAAAACATTAATCTGAATTTCGTAGACTCCAGCAGTCAAATTACTGGCAATTTCGGTTGTGCTTACATTTGGAATCCAAGTATACTCAAAACCAGCAGAACCAGAAGCCATTATCAATTCAATGGAACCGTTGGATTCTCCGCAGGTAGCTTTTCCAGTAATGACATTATCCACATCTGGTTTTTCACAAACGGTATTACAATCGTCTCCAACAACAATATCATTGAGAATAACTTCACAATTATTGCTATCCGTTACAGACAAATCATAGTTTCCTGCAATCAGATTAAATCGATCCTTTGCATTATCTGAGCCAGGGATATCTGCCCAATCAAAAGTGTAAGACCCAATTCCTCCTGATACATCAACTTCAATACTTCCAACAGGATCACAATCCGCAGCAGTTACATCTAAAGTAACCAAAATTGGTTTAGGGTCTTGAACCTCAAAGCAAGATTCTGCTGCCAGACAAGCATTTCCATCAAAAACTTGCAAACAATAATTTCCAGGGCCTAAATCAAATGTTTCATAAATATTTCCAATACCATCTACCACTACAATATCAGCTGGAGTTGCGAATCCAGGGCCATAATTTATATTAGGAATTACAACTGCATCAGCGGCACCAGGGCAACTTGTAAAGATAAGCGGATCTACAGTTACGGTAGCAGTTGAAGAGTTTCCAACTAAAGTAAATTCTATAATTGTATCACAAGGAGGTGTTCCTGAATCTGAAACAGTTACTTGATAAGTTATTGCTGCAAGGTCGTTACGAGTATCAGTCGCAGTAGTTACTCCATCACTCCATTCAAATAAATAATTAGTTCCAGAACCACTTGCTAGTAAAGTCACAGAACCATTATCCTCAGTACATGTAGGCTCGCTATTGACTTGAATTTCTATATCAATTGGATTATCACTTCCTACTTCTACACTAATAATATCAATACAATTTGGATTATTTAAATCCTGAACTAAAATCTCATAGCTTCCAGGAGCTAAATCAGATCTTGTATTTGAAGTTTGTCCATCTATCAACCAGATGTAACTATAAGTATCAGGTAGCAAAGTCACTGAACCATCAGGAGTTCCACAATTAGCCGGAGTGATGATCGTATCCTGAACAACGGGTCCATCTATAATTCCTACTACGATTGTTTCCTCTACGAAACAATTAGGAACCAGTGGGAAAGTTACCGTTACATAGTAGATATCTGCCGGTAATCCTGTTCTTTCATTTCCATAAATATTTGGCTGACCTACCGAAGCATTCATCGACCAAGTATAAGTGTAATCACTTGGATGACCATCCACCACAACTGTCGCCACCCCTGTAGCTTCTCCACAAGCTGGTTCAACAACAATATCTGTCACTTCAAAAGGAATACATTCACAAGTATCTTTTACAAGAACATCTGCTGTATAAGTACAGCCTTTTCCATCTGTTGCAGTAAAGGAATACGTTCCTGCAATTAAGCCAGATCGTTCTGCACCAGTAACACCATCAGACCATAAGTAATTGAATGTATTTGGACTTAGGACAATCTCTCCAGTTGTTAGATTACAATTATCTGGTGTAGAAGTAATTTCAACTTCCGGGACATTATAAACATAAATATTAGTTCCAATTAAATCTAACGCAGCACATATACTTCCTCCTCCTTGTAGCAACCAGGAGTCGATTTCTGTCAAAGTAGTGGCTCCGGAGATAATCAATCCGACATTAAAGGTTGAAGGATCGTAGGTAAACATATGAATCGAATAAGATCCACTATTTCCAACAGTAAATACAGGTGTACTGGAAGTATCAATTACCACTTTGTTTTCGCTTACCAGTAAATACAACTGAACGAAGCCAGTTGGTACTAGCCCATTGGTTGTAATAGATCCTTCAATTGTAGCTATTCCATTTTCAAGACATATTGAATCAATGATAGTCATCAAACCTCCAGGGCTTACAGAGCAGGTATCTACAATACAAGCATCAGCAATTTCTATATTTAATAATTCAAACTCGCATCCGTAAGTATCAGAAATCGTTAGGTTGTAACTACCAGGAAGTAAATTGTCTCTGTCTGCTGGATCATTGGTGCCAGCTAAATCATCCCAATCGTAAGAGTAGACTCCAGAACCTCCAGAGACTCCAATAAAGATGGATCCCCCTGTATTACAATCTGCATCGAATGCAGAATAATCAACTCTTAAACTTCCTCCAACTATAACATCTATACTTGCAGTTTGAGCACATCCAGTTCCAAAACCAATGGTTACTTCATAAGTACCAGACATAATTTCCTGAGCATCCAGAATAATCGGATTTTGATCTGAGGATACAAATCCATTAGGGCCAGTCCAAGAATACGATGATCCACCAGATGCGTACAACTCAAGAGTTTGCGTTTCACAAACAGGAGAATTGCTGGATATGGTAATTTCAGGATTAATAATCACTTCAACTGTAGTAGTATCCTGGAAGGTACAATCTCCATTAAATATCGTCACGTAGTAATCTCCTTCTGCGGCATTGGTTACATTAGAAATCACAGGGTTTGCTCCAAAATGGCTAAACCCATTTGGACCCGTCCATTGGTAAGTCAGTCCATTTTCTGCCATCAATTGCAAGTCATCTCCATAACAAACCGGACCATTATTTCCTGCATTACCTACTTTAGCTTTAATTGTAACTTCAAATATTAAGTTAGATTCACAACCAGCAGATGAAAAGGCAGTGAGATAATAAGTACCTGATTGATAAGGTTGAGCGTTTGGAATAAAAATAGAGGCCGAGGATTGATTAAATCCATTTGGACCTTTCCAAATATAATTGATTCCTCCAATTGCTGTAAGGTTAATATCATCTCCTTCACAAATTTCTGTATCTCCGATCAGAGTAATGTTTGGAGCATCTACTACAGCAACCGTTACTGATTTTGTGACCTCACAATCTCCCAATTTAATCAACACTTCGTATAGACCAGAATTAGTACTACTTGCATTTGGAATAATAGGATTCTGATCAGATGAAGTAAATCCGCTAGGGCCAGTCCAGGAATAAGTTGATCCTCCAGTAGCAGCCAGTAAGATCGTTTTTCCTTGACAAACGGGGCTGTTACCAAAAGCATTACCATCTAACTCCCCTACTACTACGGTTGTAACCACTGTACCATCACAACCTTCAGAATCAGTAGCAGTTAAGCTAACAGTATAAGTCCCTTGGCTACTCGTTGTCAAAATCGGAGTGGCTGAAGAAGGGTCATCAAAACTTCCCAAGGAAGTTGTCCACAGGTAGGTAATACCACTATTATTAGGAGTTGCTGAAAAAGCAACTGTTTCACCATCACATACTGTTGCATTTTCAGGGCTGATGGAAATTTCAAATTCATCTTGAACTGTAATATTTTGTATTCCGGTAATGACATTGCCACAATCATCCGTT
This sequence comes from Phascolosoma agassizii, assembly GCA_035593235.1. Taxonomy (NCBI): domain Eukaryota; kingdom Metazoa; phylum Annelida; class Sipuncula; order Phascolosomatiformes; family Phascolosomatidae; genus Phascolosoma; species Phascolosoma agassizii. The sequence goes on along the minus strand of JAVJHY011541390.1, from coordinate 1,763 downwards.
GCCGTCCACGTTCGGACAATATCATAAGTACAACCACTTCCAGGCAATCCTGGATCAACGACAATTTCTATATCACTATCACAATTATCATCGACAGAAATATTCGTTGGAAGGTCAGGTATTACTTCTCCCATTGACAAATCTACAGTAACATCAACAGGTACATTACTCAATACAGGATCTTGGGTATCTTGTACAATTATAGTTTGTGTATAACTAGTTTGATTACCACAATCATCGACTGCTGTCCAAGTTCGTATCAGACGGTATAGGTGAGTACAAGTACTGTCAACCCTAGTTTCGTCAAAGTCAACGAGAATTATCCCTTCACAAACATCAGTAGCTGTCACTGTGGCTGGATCTGGAACATTATCACACTCTACTGTTATATCGATAGGGTTACTTGACAAAATTGGTCCTTCAGAATCACTTACAATAATTGTTTGACGACCTACCGTCGAATTACCACAATCGTCGGTTGCTGTCCAGATTCTTTCCAAGCGGTATAAATTCGCACAAGTACTGTCTATTCGGTTTTCAACATAGTCTACCAACAATGCTCCTTGACAATCGTCCTCTGCTGTAACAGTTGCAGGACTTAAATCACCTTGACATCCGATAGTTGCATCTGCTGGTACGCCACTTAAGACCGGACCTTCCGTATCCTGGACAATGATCGTTTGACGACCGATCGTCTGGTTTCCACAATCATCTGTCGCTGTCCACGTTCTTTCTAAGCGGTATAAGTTCGCACAAGTACTGTCTATTCTAATTTCATTTGGCGTTACCACTAATGTCCCTTCACAGGCATCTTCTGCTGTAACGGTGGCCATTGCCGGTACGGACGTACACTCAAAGGTTGCATCTGCTGGTACGCCACTTAAGACCGGACCTTCCGTATCTTGTACAATGATCGTTTGACGACCAATCGTCTGGTTGCCACAATCATCTGTCGCTGTCCACGTTCTTTCCAAGCGGTATAGGTTTGCACAAGTACTGTCTATTCTAATTTCATTTGGCGTTACTACTAATGTCCCTTCACAGGCATCTTCTGCTGTAACTGTGGCCATTGCCGGTACGGACGTACATTCAAAACTTGCATCTGCTGGTACGCCACTTAAGACCGGACCTTCCGTATCTTGTACAATGATCGTTTGACGACCGATCGTCTGGTTGCCACAATCATCTGTCGCTGTCCACGTTCTTTCCAAACGGTAAAGGTTTGCACAGGTACTGTCTATTCTAATTTCATTTGGCGTTACTACTAATGTCCCTTCACAGGCATCTTCTGCCGTAACAGTAGCCATTGCTGGGACAGACGTACATTCAAAACTTGCATCTACTGGTACCCCACTTAAGACCGGACCTTCCGTATCCTGGACAATAATCGTTTGACGACCGATCGTCTGGTTGCCACAATCATCTGTCGCTGTCCACGTTCTTTCCAAACGGTATAGGTTTGCACAAGTACTGTCTATTCTGATCTCATTTGGCGTTACTACTAATGTCCCTTCACAGGCATCTTCTGCTGTAACCGTTGCCATTCCTGGGACAGACGTACATTCAAAACTTGCATCTACTGGTACCCCACTTAAGACCGGACCTTCTGTATCCTGCACGATGATCGTTTGACGACCAATCGTCTGGTTACCGCAATCATCTGTCGCTGTCCACGTTCTTTCCAAACGGTATAGGTTTGCACAAGTACTGTCTATTCTAATTTCATTTGGCGTTACTACTAATGTCCCTTCACAGGCATCTTC
>JAVJHY011541389.1:452-53170 GCA_035593235.1 Phascolosoma agassizii | reverse complement strand
AATTGCACGATTACCATGAGTAAGGTGGCCACGTTCGCAATGCCCACGACTTGCCGGAACTGATCGCGCTCTTGGGTAGCTTGCGAGGTCATCTACATGTTCTCCATCGATATTCAGCCGTCGGTAGGCTCAGGTTGTCGTCAAGAAGATTCCTACGTCAGTGCGTGCGCGAGACGAGTTCACTTTTAAGGTCGGGCGGTTGTTGCCGTAGGTGATCAATATATTACCCTGAACGTGGGTCCGACACCCGACCACCAACTGATTTTGACGCACTATCTAGCGGCGGCACCCTTAAATCGCGATAATAAACCAGGTCCTTAAAATTATTCGAGTAATGACAAGGAGCATCTCATGAAGATAGCCTGCTTTCACCTAATGCCTTATCGGGATCTGCCTGAGGATTTCGACAAAACGCATGACTCCGCTTGGTTCACCTTGCCGTTCGACGGCATCGGCGATTCCGAGTTGTGCTCGCAATACTATAACGACACGCTCGACGAGCTCATCTTTGCGGCGGAAGTAGGTTTCGACGGAGTTTGCACCAACGAGCACCATCAAAATGCTTATGGATTCATGGTGAACCCTAACATGATGGGTTCGGTGCTCGCGCGCGCGACTCGGGGGACCGACAAGGCGATTATTCAGATGGGTGAGACGGCGGTGTTTTTAAACCCACCGATTCGCGTCGCGGAAGAATACGCCATGCTCGATTGTATTTCTGAAGGCCGCATGGTCGCCGGTTTCCCGGTCGGTCTCGGGGGGGATTTCGCGTATAGCTATGGCTTCCCACCGATGGAGCAGCGCTTACGTTATCGGGAAGCGCATGACTTGATCAAAAAAGCTTGGACATCGAAAGAGCAATTCGCTTGGAACGGGAAATTCTATCAATTGCCGATGGTGAACTTGTGGCCAAAACCACGCCAACAACCGCACCCGCCGGTGTGGGTGCCCGGCAATGCGAGCCCGAGCACTTGGGATTTCGTTACCGATAATAACTACTGTTACTGCTATCTAACGTATTTCGGTTCTAAGGGGTCGGGTACGATTGTTAATGGCTATTGGGACAAGGTTGAAGAAAAGGGACTCGACCGTAATCCGTATCGAATGGGTTATCTCGTCCCCGTCGGTGTTTCGGAAACCGACGAAAGCGCGGAAGCAGAATATGGTAAACATATAGAATATTTTTATCACAAATTACTGCATATGCCGGAGCAATTGTTGCTGCCACCCGGACATGTCACGCACCAGTCGCTTGAGTTTCTACTGACGAAACGACCGTTCCCGTCGTACGACGAACTCAATAACTACAAATACAAGCATTTCGAAGAGCAGGAATTTCTCGTCACGGGTAGTGCGGCAACAGTCGTCGATAAACTCAAATCGATTATCGAGCGCCTCAACGTTGGCAACCTGATGATCTTGCCGCAATTCGGATCGATGTCGCATGAAAAGGCCATGGAAAACATTGAGCGGATCGGCAAAGACGTATTACCGCACCTGAAACCCATTTGGGACGACCAAGGTTGGGAGAACCACTGGTGGCCGGAGAACGCGAGTCCAAACAAACCGAAGCGCAAAGAACAAGCCGCTTGAGTCTGAGGGGAGATATAAAAAATGCATGATATCCGCAAACAATCGGTATCTACCTTAGGCGGGCGCCTCGATATCAACGTTAATATCGCTGGCAGCGGTGAACCGTTGGTGTACCTGCATTCTGCCGGCGGGTTTTACTGGGATGATTTTCTAGACGGGCTCGCCGACGATTACACTGTTTATGCGCCTTACTTTCCCGGCACCGAACCCGACGTACCGAATGGTATTGATGAACTCGACGAGCTTTGGGATGCGGTGCTCGCGTATGACGATTTACTCGATGGTCTTGGTCTAGATAGTACGAAGTTGATCGGGCACTCGTTTGGTGGATTGCTGGCGAGCGAACTCGCCGCCCAACGTCGAGAAAAAATTGAGAAGCTTGTACTGATCGCGCCGATTGGTCTCTACAACGAGGCCCACCCTTACACGTGCGCAAATTGGTGTGCGCTAAGCTTCGATGAAATTTTGGATACCTTATTCTACGATTCCGAAACGCCGCGCGTTAAGAAACGCATGACGGCACCAGCGGACGAGCATGCAAGCGCGATGTGGCAACGCGATTTTATTTGGACGCTTGGGTGTACCGGGAAACTCATTTGGCCGATCCCCGATAAAGGTTTAGATAAACGTATCCATCGCATCACCGCGCCAAGTCTGATCGTATGGGGCGAGGACGACGCGTTAATTCCCACTGCGTATGCGGACGAGTTTAAGCGGGCGATTTCCGATGCAGACGTATTTTGGTTGTCGCAATGCGGTCACGAACCGCCGCTCGAGCAACCCGAGGCATTGCGTGCGCGAGTGGATTCGTTTTTCGCAGCCTAGCTGGCATGTGATCCGTTGTGGACACCGGGATCGGAAAATTGGAACGGAACGCAAATGTGAGTCACCGTTATTGCGATGCGTGACTGCGTCGCTAAAGGGCAATTCGCATCATGGTAAATACCCGGCAGTGCACCTGGCTCTATCGCGGTGTTATCTAGAAATATAGAGGTCTAAGCTATGCAATATCTCGCTCGTACCATCGTGTTCTTCGCCGGCATATTTATTTCATTGAATGGACTCACGGCGCCCGTGTTTTTCGATAGCTTCGATTCGGAGACGGGTAATGGCGACGGCGCCTCAGGTCTAAGCAAAATAAACTACGACGCATTTGTAAACTGGACGGTCTCTGAGGGTAGTGTCGATCTCATCGCGCAAGGTGACTTCGGTCCTATCGATTGCGCAGCGGCGGGCGGTAAATGTGTCGACTTGGACGGCACCACCGGCGACGGCGCGACCATGACCAGCATAGATATCGCGTTGGATCCTGGCCGCTACAAATTCGAAATGCTGCTGGCCGGTGTCTCCGTCAACTTCAATTTGCCCAATAGCGGTGATCCGAACCAAGTGGACTACAGTCTGCTCGGCGTGATTGGTGGATCTACCACGCGTAATCAAGGTGATCCGTTCGTTCGTGTGGTTCGGGAATTCGATATAGGTTCCGCGCTAGTCACCAATATCGTCATCGAAAATCTCGGCGGCGATAATTTGGGCGCGGTGCTCGACAATGTGAGCATTACCGCCGTGCCACTACCTGGCGCTATTTGGTTTTTGATTGGCGGTCTGGGGTTTACGTTAAAATGGCGGACGTTGTTAGCGTCATAAACCGGCGCGGCGGAATTAACGACGAACGCCATCGTTAGGATCACCATTTAATCTGAAAACTACGCAAGAATTATTAAATCTCGGTTACGCACAGCAGGATCGTGTCGTTATCGCGCTGTAAAGAGGAAAACAAAATGACCCAGTCTCGTTTACGTTTCGGCGCCTTTATCCCACCGCATACGCCACCCGAAGAGCATCCCGCATTGGCGCTCGAAGAAGATATGGATCGGGTAATTTGGCTCGATAAGCTGGGATATGATGAAGCGTGGATCGGAGAGCACCACTCGGGCGGTTGGGAGATCACGAGCTCTCCGGAACTGTTTATCGCGGCCGTTGCCCAGCGTACACAACACATTCGACTCGGCACTGGTGTCGTATCGTTGCCCTACCACAATATATTTACCTTGGCGGATCGTATCCGCCAGCTCGACTATCACACGAAGGGCCGCGCGATGTTCGGCGTGGGACCGGGTTCGCTTCCGTCCGACTCACATATGATGAGTCTCGACACCGCAATGGCTCGCGATCAAATGGACGAGGCGATCGAGCCCCTGGTTCGGTTACTAAACGGAGAGAAAGTAACTGCGAAAAGCGATTGGTACGATTTAAAAGATGCGCAACTGCAATTTGTATCGTACAACGAGCGGGGCGTCGAAATTGCGGTTGCCAGTCAAGTTTCGCCCACTGGCGCGACCGCGGCTGGCAAGCATGGTTTGGGACTACTATCGATCGGTGCTACCTCGACCGGGGCGTTTAATGCCCTGGCATCGAACTGGGCAATTGCCGAGGAGACCGCAAAGGCTCACGGCAAGACCGTCGATCGGTCGGCATGGCGACTTGTCGGACCGGTCCACATCGCAGAGACACGCGAGAAGGCTCGAGAAAATGTCCGCTTTGGTTTGGAACGTTGGATCGATTACATGACCAAGGTAGCGGCGCTACCCTTGGCGCCGCCGCCGGGAGCGGATCCGATCGACCACATGATCTCAACCGGCTTTGCAGTAATTGGTACACCGGATGATTTCGTCGCGCAAATGGATCGCATCCAAGAACAGTCGGGCGGCTTTGGTTGCTTTCTAAATCTCGATCATCACTGGGCAGATTGGGCGCAAACAAAGCGCTCCTATGAACTGATCGCGCGTTACGCGATCCCGAAGATCAATAAACTCAATCGCAATCGAATTGCCTCCGAACAATGGTTGCGTGAAAACAATACGGAATTCAAAGGCGCACTAACTTCCGCCGTGGCCGCAAAGATGGAGGAACATGCGCGGGCGCGTGGTTCTGAAAAGCTTTCACCGGATTTAGTCGAGCATTTTAATCCGAGCAAGAAGGCCAGTTAGCTGGAGATATGGGGACAGGTTACCTATTTCGAAACATTATTCGGCGCCTGGTCGTTTTTAAATAAATAAACTGTCCCCCAATTTGAGATCTTCGCTGAGGTGAACGCCCATTAGCGGTAGCCATTCTGGTAGATAGAACTCAACTGTCGTTTGTTGCTGCGCCACGGGCGAGACGCTCAAGCCGCAGTTGAGTTCGCGATACGGCGCCGGCGATTGTTCCTTACGTCGCAGCAGCGAAGGTTTTATCAATATCGCTTGCATCGTGTCGCTCTTTTAGCTGCTCTTCCTCGGGGCCGAAAATTTTGTTGACTCGTAGTCCGCGTAAGACCGCGGGTCGTGACTCAATATCTTGGGTCCATCGCATTACCTCAGTGTACGAAGCGGTATCAAGAAACTCTCGGGGATCATCGTAGAATTTGCCGAGGCACAATTGTCCATACCAGGCGTACGTCGCGATGTCTGCTATGTTGTATTGATCGCCGCACAGGTATTTCCGCTCAGATAGATTGCGATTCAGTACATCGAGTTGACGTTTAACTTCCATGGTGAAGCGATCGATGCAGTACTCAATTTTCTTTGGGGCGTAGGCGTAGAAGTGTCCAAATCCGCCGCCTAGATACGGCGCACTGCCCATCTGCCAGAATAACCATGAAAGACATTCGGCCCGAGCTGCCGCGCTCGTCGGAAGAAACTGACCGAATTTTTCTGCCAGGTAGACCATTATCGCGCCGGACTCGAAAACGCGTATCGGTTGCGCACCACTGCGGTCGACCAGCACGGGGATCTTCGAGTTCGGATTCGCTTCGACAAACCCGCTGCTGAACTGTTCCCCCTCTAGGATATTGACGAGGTAGGCATCGTATTCTGCGCCCGTTTCGCCAGTCGCGAGCAATTCTTCCAACAGGATGGTGACTTTTTGCCCGTTAGGTGTTCCCAGAGAATATAGCTGCAGCGGATGCCGGCCTACTGGTAGTTCTTTATCGTGCGTCGGTCCTGCGATAGGTCGGTTAATGTTGGAAAAGGCGCCGCCTTTCTGGTCGTCCCACTTCCACACTTTCGGAGGCGTATAGTCATCCGTCGATTCAGTCATTTTTTTCTCCAGTATCCCTTAGTCGTTGTTTGCTTCTTTCCCTCCCTAATGGAGGGAGGTGCACTCTAGTCAGTAAAATTTTGGCGGAATTTCTTACTACGTTAATTCTGAACGGGTAAGCACAAAAGGACAATATGGTGATTACCTCGAGCCCTAACTGGGGTAGGCCGTCTATTCGTAATATCCAACACGGCAGCGACGTAATTTAGACAAAAGGTTCTATTGGCCACCGACGGTCGTCACCTTACAGACAACCGAACCTGCCGGACTCAAGTGCGGATTGATGCTGCACCGCGACGCCTGGTTAGATGCAAGCGAAACGAGAGGTAGAAAAATGAAACTTCCAATCACCGGCGGCTGTAATTGCACAGAAGTGCGTTTCGAAATTAACACTGAACCGCAACTAACTTGGATTTGTCATTGTCGCGAGTGCCAGCGCTTCTCCGGTGGGGGCGGCATGACAAACATTGTCCTGCAAAAGTCTGATGTTCGTTTTACCAAGGGAGCACCAATCTCGCACGGTGAGATAGGAACAAGCGGGAGTCCGACCCAACGAGGGTTTTGTCCTAGCTGCGGTTGTTCGATAACGGCTTTCGCAGATGTATTCCCGGACGTACATGGAATCTGTGCGGCGAGCCTAGACGATCCGTCGATTTTGAAAGTTGTCGCGCACATTTGGACGGACAGTATGCAGCCTTGGGATATTATTCCTCCAAGCGTTGCCCGGTTCGCAAAGACACCTTCCATGGAAGAGTTAGGAGCGTTACTCGCACAGGGGTAGCTCAGTGCGTGTTCTTTTGCTTTCGCATTCCTTGCTTTACCAGGTGTGCAGGAGCGGTACCCGAATAGCGTTCGGCTAGACGAGCCGATTCTTTTGCTACAATAATCCAGAAATTTTATCGGCCGCGCCCAAACGGTTGAGCGCGAAGCAAGGCGAGGAGCAGGAATGATTTGGTTAATCCTAGGTATCGTTCTGTGGAGTGTCATTCATTTCGTGCCGACGTTGGCGCAACCCCTGCGGCAGAGACTGATCGATTCTTGGGGCCACGGTCGTTACCGAACCGTATTCTCGTTGGTCGTAGTCGCATCGATCGTTTTGATGGTGGTTGGATGGCGTGAAACGCCGGAAACAGTGCTGTATCAAATGCCGCAATGGACAGCACCCATTGGATTTCTGCTAATGATCGTCGCGTTTGTTTTGTTTGGAGCATCGCACCGCGAAACAGCAATCAAACGGTTCATTCGGCATCCACAACTCGCTTCAATGGTAGTGTGGTCGACAAGCCATTTAATAACTAATGGAAGCACCCGCGCACTGATTCTATTCGGCGGCCTCGGTGTGTGGGCGCTGATCGAAATGCCCTTGATTAACGCACGCGAAGGCGTCTACCGGCGGCCAGATTCACCGGGTTGGACAGCAGAACTGAAGGGCCTTGCAATTAGTGCCGTCATTTTCGTTGTCGCGCTCGTGTTACACCCGTATTTCGCAGGCGTAGCGCCGCTGCCTCGTTAGCGCCGCTCGCAATAGACATTAGCCCTTGCCCGGACGGAGCTTCCTGGTCAGTTTCAATCCATCACGCATATTCATTCCCATCAGCGTCAAATTGATCGCACCGACGAGTAGCTCCAACATAGAACCTTGTATTAAAGGCATCAACAACGGCCATGCTCTAGATCTCGGTGCTCCGAAGAAATCAGGTAGGTCAGGAGCGGCAACTACCAGGCCGCGGAATTCTATACTTGCGCTACGGGAGAGCGAAGTGGGGACGCGTTATGATTTTAGGAGTTTCAGCGCGGGGTTATCGGTTGGTTTAGTCGAATTCGAGCTCGCTTCTTGCTCAAGGGTTGTTCTGTAAAGCACAAATGCTTGACGAATAGTATCGACGAGTAATTTTGGTTTCACAGGTTTTTCGAGAAATTTGTAAATTGAGCCTTCGTTAATCGCTTGGACAATTGCCTCGGCATCGCTTTTACCGCTGATCATTACACGGGCGGTAAACGGAGAGATCTTTTTTATGCGTTTTAGAAATTCCGTACCGTTCATCTCCGGCATTTTGTAGTCTGCGATAACCACTCCGATCCGGGTTTTTGCAAACGCATCGAACGCCTCGCGCGTCGACGCCGGCGTGATCACTTGATAGCCTTCTATCATCAATATATGGCGAAATAGCTCTACCAGTTGCGGATCGTCGTCCAAAATTAAGACAAACTCTGCAGTTGTAGAATGGTCGATCGGGAGGTTATTCAAGTCTTTATATTGAATAAGGAGTTTTTCGATCGCCTCGGGCGGTTCCGGGCGACTAATGAAATGTCCTTGAACTTCGTGGCAGCCCTTTTCTTTTAGGAATACGAGTTGCGCCTCGTTTTCAACCCCTTCCGCGATAACTTCTAAATTCATCCCAATCGCCATTTCCGTGATTGCGATAGCGATGGCCGCATCATTCGGATCCGAAGTGATGTCACGCACAAACGCTTGATCGATTTTTAGACGATTGACTGGAAATCGCTTCAAGTAACTCAGGCTTGAGTACCCCGTGCCAAAATCGTCGATAGCCAATTGGACACCTAGATCGCGCACGGCCTGCAGCGTTTCGATATTGCTATCGAGATTATCCATCAAGAACGTTTCCGTAATCTCAAGTTCTAATATGCGTGGATCCAAGCCGGTCTTGGCAAGGGCGTGCCGAACCATTTCTACGAATCCTCGTTGCGCGAACTGAACTGAAGAAATATTAACGGCCATCCGGGCTAACGGGACATCTTGAGCGCGCCAGGCCTGGGCCTGCGCACACGCCGTATGTAATACCCACTCACCGATCTCGAGAATGAGGCCGTTTTCTTCGGCTAATGGAATAAACTCAGCCGGGGACACGTTCCCTAATGCTGGCGTCGACCAGCGTAGCAGCGCTTCGACCCCAGAGATGCGGCCACTTGCAATCTCCATTTGCGGTAGATTTATCTACGCGCCGCCGCAAAATCTACGCTAGATTTCGGCGGCGCTGGCGTAGACGCGGATGCGCAAGCCAGTGCGACACTCACAAATCTGGTTAAACAAACCTGGCACCTTTACGCTCATGATTAGCGTAAGTGAAGGCGCCTACAGGTGGCCGGGGTTGCTCGGTTGGAAAGCCGAACTGAAGGGACTCGCAATTAGCGCGGCTATTTTTTTCGCCGCACTCGTGCTACATCCGAATTTCGCAGGCGTAGCCCCGTTACCGCTTTAACGGCTGCGCACAACCTGTGGGTCCCCAGGCATCTACCGCGAATCGGGTCCCGTAAAAACCCGGATAATCCGTTAACGCCGTACTAAAAAAACGCCTCTGCCGAGCACCAATCAGCGGGCGGACTGCCGCCCGGCCGGGCCGATTGAGTCGTGGTTTGGGTTCGATTTAACTCGGTACATGTCTTCGTCTGCGCGCTGTAGCAGTTCTTCGAGGTTTGTTCCATCGGTCGGATAACGTGCAGTACCAATCGCTGCTGTGATGTACATGGGGCCTTCGCGAGAATCGATCACATTTTGAATGCGATTGGAAATGTGGCTGACAATGGCTTGAACCGAACCGGGTTCGGTGTCGTCCACCGTCACGAATGCAACAAATTCGTCTCCGCCTATCCGTGCGACCAAGTCATTACCGCGCAGACAATCGCGTAGACGTTCGGCAACAACTCGCAACACTCTATCCCCAATAGCATGGCCGTGTCGATCGTTGATGGGCTTGAAGGCATTCAAATCGATGAATAGTACAGCGGCCTCGGACGCGGTAATTTTGGCTTGCGCGAGCAGGTTCTTGGCGTCTTTGAAGAAGCGCATCCGATTTGGTAAACCGGTGAGCGAATCGTGATCGGCAAGATGGGCGGCGCGCCGTGCTTCCTCATGTTTTCGGTTTACGTCCTCTTGTAGGCGGTGTCGCAGTAAGAAGTTTTCCTGTGAAAACCGATCACGCACATTGAGCGCGACAAAGCCGATTATGGTGGTCGCAACATAGATATTTATGTGGGTCGCCAATATCGCGATCTTTAGATCGCTTGCAACCACTAGGTATTGGCTGATGAGCAGCACCGACATACTAAGCGATATCCACGGATTCAAGTAGGTGAGTCCGAATACCCCGAAGATGGTCAGCGTCAAGCCCCCGAAATAATGCTCACGTGCAATGTCGCCGGGACCTGCAAGCATGATCATCACGTTAATACTAATGCCTATGGCGAGCAATATCGTCACCATGGTGAGCGAGTAGAAGCGCAGATAGTCCTTGTGCCACGTTGCCGCGAATGCAAAGGCCAACATCGTCGTCACCACCAGCCGAATCGACCCGACTTGAACAATCGCCGATGGGATGGCCCAGAAATCGAGGACCGTGAACGACAGGAAGAGCACGCCGGCGAGTACGATCAGCACCCGCGATAGGCGGATTTTCTCCGCACCTAACGATTCCTGATAGGCTTCTCGTTGATCTCGATCAAGTTGCTTAAATCGCCACATAGGTCGATAAGTCTAGCCTAGTCGTTTCGCGAAAATGGGCACTCGACCACAAAATTACCGTCGCGACGAGGCACCGCGAAAGCTTCTAGACTCGATTTGGAAACGCACGCTGCGGCGGTGCGCAGACGTCACATGCAGGAACGACAATCTATTAGGCGGCCAATATTTGTCCTTCCCTGCATCTCCCTTTGCTCGAGGTGGACGCTATAAGGTCAAGACAACAGGAATGACGGTTCCGAGCAGGACGCTGAAGTTGCTGGACGTTCGATAGACGTCCGCCATAGATCGCGCTGACACTTGCCTGCCTGTCAGGCCGGATCTGAGTCGTCACACTCGGGGTTGGTCGTTTTACTACTATCGCAATTCGAATCCGTCATACCCCTTGGCCGCAACGTCGGCGAAAATCTCGCGATACATTGGTACACCACCGGCGAACAGTAAAAATCGGCCTCGAATGTTCTCCGGATTGGTGCTGCCGAAAAACCACGAATCTTGCATTTCGTTAATCAACAACCCATTCGCCGATTCGTAACAGCGCTCGGTCCAGGCGTCTTCAGCTTCTTCTGTCGTCGCCATCGTTTCGAAACCCTGCTCGCGCAGATAGCGAATGCACTCTACGATCCATTCAACATTGCTCTCAACGCAGCGGGTGATATTGCAAAATAGTGCTGGATTATGTGGTCCCATAATCGCCCATAGATTGGGGAAGCCAGAAAACTGGACGCCGAGATTCGTTCGCGGCCCATCGGACCAATGCTCTTGGAGGGAGTGCCCTTGTTGTCCGCGCATGTCCATGCGCAGCAACTCGCCGGTGATGCTGTGAAACCCGGTGGCATAAATAATCACATCGAGTTCGTGCAAATCCGCATCGGTTTCAATGCCGCTGGGCGTAATTTTGGTGATTGGGGTTTCGCGTAAATCCACCAAACCAACGTTGTCACGGTTAAATGTTTCGTAGTAATTCTTCTCGCCTGGGCAGCGTTTCACGCCGAAAGTATGTTTAGGGATCAATTTTTCGGCGGTCGCCGGATCAGCGACTCGTTCGCGGATTTTAGCGGCGAGAAATTCGGCGACTTCGTCGGCTGCCTCGCGCGAGGTAAACGAGTCGCTGTAGTTCCCCAACCATAGCGAAAATCCACCGCGGTCGTACAATTCTTGATAACGCGCGAAACGTTCTGCCTTAGGCACCTCCATCGCGCAGCGCTCGTCCGGTTCATGGATGAATCCCGCCCACGTACTCTTACAAAGATCGAATATTTCGTGCGCTTGTTGTTTAAGTTTGGGCTGCTCAGCCGGATCGATTGGGGCGTTGCGCAATGGGGTACACCAATTCGCAGTACGCTGGAACACCGTTAGCTGTTCGCACTCGGGCGCAATTGATTGGATTATTTGTACAGCGGTTGGCCCGCTCCCAATAACGCCCACTCGCTTACCGGTGAAATCGACTGGTTCCTTGGGCCAACGTGCACTGTGTAGTGAGGTGCCGGCGAACGAATCAACCCCAGCGTAGTCTGGAAACTGGTGAGCGGAGAGTAATCCGGTGGCACACAACACATAGCGTGCACGGGCACGCACGCCATTCGTGGTTTCGATATCCCAGCGTTTGTCGCTATCGTGATAGGCGACGGTCGCGACGCGCGCGTTACATTTGATATCGCTTTTTAGGTTAAATTTATCGGCGACGAAATGTAAGTAGCGTTCGATTTCAGGTTGGCCGGAGAAATGTTCACTCCATTCCCACTCGTCGATCAGTTCCTGTGAGAACGAGTATTGATACGAGTAACTTTCGGAATCGAATCGCGCACCGGGGTAGCGGTTCCAATACCAGGTACCGCCGATGTCGGTACCAGCCTCAAAAACCCGTACCGATAGCCCGAGTTCGCGCAGCTTATATAGTGAATATAAACCGGATACGCCGGCGCCGATAACGATTGCGTCGTATTCCTTAGTCATTACCTAAAACCTCTGTCAATAATTAGGCGAGAGCGAAGCATGTGACTACGCCGAGCGTTTGTCGCCGCTCTGATTCTTGCGATTGGATCCAGCCATGCTGTTGCGGATCGCCGTTTCGCTTTGTGTATCGGTATGCGAATCTAAATAATGCGGTAATATCTCGCGGCCGAATTGTTCTAATTGTCGTTTTACGTCATCGAGCGGCAAGTAGCCTTGATCCGATTGCCAAATAAACCATTCAGGGTTTGCGGTTTCCACAAGGATGTCCATTTCCTTGCGCACATCGTCGGTATTTCCGGTTAGACAAAAATGCTTTTTCTCGAAGCGTTCCATGGTCGCCTCTGAGACGGGCAACATTTGATTCGGATACTTTTCATCATCTTCCGGGGTGCGAAAAGCGTCCGTAAATCCGAAATCATGTGCCCACCCGGGCCATCCTGTTCCCATTAATCCGCGCATGGCGATTTCGCGCGCCTTTTCGCGATTTTCCGCCATGTAGACGCCACGAAAAACACCAAGGTCTTCGCCAAGTTGCAGCTGGCGCCCACTTTCTGCCGCAGCCTCCACCATAACCTCCGCGAAGTGTTTAAGATCAACTAAATCCGAAGTGATCAAAGTAGGGATAATGCCTTCCTTCGCAGCCCACCGGATGGTTGCTTCGCTTTGCGAAAATGCTTGGAACAATAGCGGGTGCGGGTCTTGGTATGGCTTCGGTACGACATTGATCATTTGCAGATTGCCGTCGTCGTCGATCTCACCCGGCGTGCCGTATTGCCGCGTCCATTTGTCGGCTGGCCAGGGCGTACCGGTTTCGAACGGGAAGGGGTATTGGTAGTACTTACCTTTGTAGCGAAACGGCTCTTTACCCCACGCGAGTTTTAGAATTTCATAAACTTCTTGGAATGCTTCGCGATTCACCACATCGTTATCTTTTTTGTCGTAGGTAATCGTCGCCGACACGCCGTGTAATTGTTGCGCCATGGGATTCAACCAGCGCGACTGATAGCCGCGGGCAAAACCCGCAAACGTGCGACCTTTGGAAATTTGATCCATCCATGCGGTCTCTAAAGCAAGCCGCAAGGGATTCCAGCCAGGCAACACATAACCAATGGGGCCGGCCATTATTTTGCTGGTATTGGCAAGCACGTGCTGGGTGAGCACCGGTAAGCTACCCATTTCGCCGCCTTCGGTATGTAAGTGATGTTCCGGAAAGGTTACTGCTGAGAAGCCGAGATCTTCGGCCATCTGTGAGAGTTCAACAATTTCTTCCAACATATCTTGGAAGCGATCCGTACGCGCCGCGATCGGTCGTAACTTCTCGCGATCGTCCATCGTCGTTGGAATGGAGGGGTAGAAAAAAAACATGAACTTCATCAGTCTTCTCCTCAGGCGTGGGGCGCACGGGACTCAGAAATTAGTGAAGGTTTCCAATAGTGGATAGCTAGTATTGTGATGTCGGTGTCGACGCGGAATGATGGTTCGCGTAAATTGTATGACATTTCGTGCCAACTAGTGGAATTTGCAGTGGCAAGGCGACGGCAGCCGGCAGTTCGTAAATCTACCGAACAGCCTGTGTATCTGTTTGGCAGCACTATGCTACGGCCATTCCGGCTCGCATATGGGCTCGCGCCGATCATCGAAATACTCGAAGTTCACGGTCACCCGATTGAAGCATTGCTATTACGTGCCAACATCCCCCGCTTCGCCTTGGAAGAACCGAGTTATCGGATCCGCTTCGACCAAGAGCTAACGTTTATTAAGCTCGCGCTCGCTGAGCTCGATTTGTCTGCTGCAGGGCTTGCCGTTGGGCAACGCTACCACTTGCCGTTATTCGGCGTACTTGGATTGGCCGCGTCGTGCGCGCCCACCGTGCGCGATTTGTTTCACGCTGTACCAGCGCATCCAACACTCGCTTGGGGATCGATAGAATTATCCGTGTGGCGCGACGGCGACGATGAATACGTCGCTTTTCACGAGAATGAGGAAGTTGGCGATTGCGCGGCGTTCTTCGTGGAGCGTGATACAACCGCAACGCTAACCCTCATTCGGCAAACCTTAGGTGCACACGTTACGCCTGTATCAGTCCGTTGGCGCCAACCGGAGCCGGTGGATTCGGATGTCTACAATGAATTTTTCGGTTGCAAAGTTCGATTCGGCGATAGCGTCAATCAAATTCGTTTCGAACGTGCTGTATGGGAGGCAATACCGCCGCAGGCGAACGAAATGTCGTATCGATTCTTTAGTAACCAATGTCGGCGGTTAAGTGATGTCATGCACGAGCCATTGTCATACGCAGATGTTGTGCGATCGCGATTACGCGCGAGCACCCCCATTCCAGCGTTAAGCGACGTTGTTAAGTCGTTGTACTTAACAAAACGCACGCTGCAACGCCGACTCAGCGACGAAAATACAAGCTTCGCGAAAATACTAGCGGAAGTACGTCTCGATCGCGCCAGCGATTTAATGCGACGCAGCGGTATGCACAACGAGGAAATTGCTTACTGTCTCGGATTTGAGGACGCCAGCGCATTTTCGCGCGCCTTTAAGGTGTGGACGGGCGAGTCACCACAAAGTTACCGGCGCAGCAATAGTGCGTCTTTTCCACCGACGTCGACACGCGCGAATTAGCGACGAAACATTCAGCGGTGCGTCAAACTCCGTAGCGATACCACGCGGTTATGTCGACCGTCGGCCGCTCTCGCCATATGCCTGATGTGCTGGTTGAAGCATTCGCAAGGCAGCGCACGCTGCGCCGTAACCGTTGTCAATGTTGACGGTAACAATTCCCGGGGCGCAAGACGCGAGCATTGCGTGCAGGGCAGTGTGTCCGCCAGCCGCAACGCCGTAGCCGACAGAACTCGGCACGGCGATAATGAGTCCCGGATACAAACCGCCGAGGACGCTCGGCAGTGCGGCGTCCATGCCGGCGACAACGATAACGACTCGGAATCTCTTAATGTCATCGATGCGATCCAGTAGTCGCCATAATCCGGCAACGCCGACATCGAACACAGGTTGCGTGCCGACACCGAAATACTCGAGGGTGCGTAGCGCCTCGCGCGCGACCGGTACATCGGCGCTGCCAGCGGTGACGATCGCGACTTTGGGATCACCGAGGTCCGCCGATTGCCATGCATAGAATGCGGTTTTCGAAACCGAATCGTAATCGATGAGCGCACGATGTGATGGGCTTATTCGCGTATAGCTTGCAGCTTCTAGTCGCGTTAGTAAGCAGCGCTTACCACTGGCGCGCATTTGCTTAAGAATGACTTCAATTTGTTGATCCGATTTTTGCTCGCAAAAAATCGCTTCCTCAAGACCGACACGGTCGCCTCGAGCCAAATCTAGATTGACTTCCTGGTCGCTCACTGTTGGTCGCGCAAAAATGCGCTGCCTTGCTCGTAAACTGCAAAATCGATGCGGCCGTTACCATCGCGCGCCGACGAGAGTTGCGCCAATTCGCGAGCAAGCGTCTGTTTTTGTTGGGCGGGCAGATTACTCAAGGTTTGTTGGTCCAGCTCTACCACGATTCCTTTTTCCCGAATTCTGCAGCGTACAGTGCGTGGCGATAAAGTGTCGCGAATAAACCGTTCAGCACTATCGATAAAATGCAGATCGGTGGCGTCGATTGGGATCCCGGTTTCGACCCTGCTCGATAGGCAGGGTGCAGCAGGTAATTCGGCAATGTCATCGAGATCGAAATGCCGCGCAATCTTGCGTACACCTTGTTTATCGATCGACGCCTCTACATACGGATGTCTAGCTGCATGACGCTGCGCCGCTTTAAGGCCGGGGCGCCAATCACCAAGGTCATCGAGATTGGTACCGGATAAAATCTGATCGTTCGTACATTCGCTAATCGTCGCGTATAGATTGCTTTTACAGTAGTAGCAGCGATTGGCTGGATTGGAGATATAGCGGCGATCGCCGAACTCACCGGCGTTAATTACGTGTAGTTGCCAGCCTTCTTGGTCGGCGTAGCGGCGTACCCGTAAGGTCGCACTGGGCGGCACGGCCGGCGATACCGCGTGGAACATGCGCACGGATTGTCTTAAGGTGCGGTGCGCGACAAACGCGAGGGTCACACTATCGACGCCGCCAGAGACAGCCACACACGCTGGCGCGCAGCTCTCAAGCACACCGCGTAGTCGATGCAACAACAGGATGGGTGACTCAGTCCTCATCACGATCCTTTGCGAGGGCTTGCGTTTCGGCGTGGCGACGCAGCGCCTCTCGGTTTTGATGTCCATCTTGTGTCGCAAGATCGCCGAGCGCCGCTTTCGCACTGTGTCCAGCATCGCGCTCCGCAATCTTAACTCTCACCCCAGCCGCGCTTAGGGTTTCGTCGCGCGGTAGGATTACGCGGTCGTTTCGCGATACGCGAATACCGAGCGTGGTCGTTTCGTGGAAACAGGCACGGGTGACCCAGTCGATCGATGCGGGTCTCGCGAGGATTTGGATTTGGCTCATCAATCTCCCCTGCTTACCCGTTACCGTAACTTGGGTAACATCGACGACGCCTTCGAGCGCTCGCAGGCGATCGAGTCCGAGGGCGAGATCTTCGGCTGTTTGGTCGTCAATTTCGAAACGCAGTACCGCTATCTCGTCGGCATTCATCCGCTCCGGGAGTAGCGTGTCGAATTGAATCGCACGGAGCACGTTACTCATGCCTTCGAAACGTCGTGTGCCGAAACCATAACCAATTCGTTCCAGCCTGCGGGGTGTCGAGCCGAGTCCGAACGTCGGGGCAAGATGCTTAATGATTGCCGCACCAGTTGGTGTGACTCGTTCGCCCGGGTAACCGTCATCGAAGCACTTAAACCCGGCAAGTAACAGCACCGTCGCTGGCGCTGGGACCGGTAGTAAACCGTGCGCGCTCGGCACGCGTCCGCTGCCTAACGGGATTGCGCCAATCGACCAACTACATTCGCCGAGCGACTCGATTAGATAAGCCGCGGCAACAATATCTGCGATCGAATCCCACGCGCCCACTTCGTGAAAGCTGACCTCGCTTACTGGCTTCCCATGGACCTGCGCCTCGGCCTCAGCGAGATGTGAAAAAATGGATATCGCACGTGAGCGAACGGCCGCAGGCAGCGCGCATTCGTCCAACCGTTGCTTAAGCGATGACCAATGTACATGAGAATGATCTGCGCTTGCTTCGGGTAGGGTAACGTCGAAGCGACTGCCGGTGAGGATCCCGTCGGACCACCTTGAATGTTCTATTTTAATCGCGTGTTCTAAACCGGCGAGACGCGCTGCCGCGATTGCGCCATCGGCGCGCTGCGGGCGGCTATCAAGCAAGGCGCCGACGAACATGTCGCCTGCGATGCCGCCCACCGGGTCTAAATGGATATGCAAGGAATCAGCCCAAGCGTCGCGCATAAACGCGAAAAATGGCTAAACGGTAGTCACTCGAGTTTGTTTCTGCCGGCGATCGTGACTCGACACTCGAAAAGTAACGTCCGATGCCCGCGTTGTTAGCGATCGCGTGCGGTTCGAGGATGAAGCGTTCGACTAGCATGACTATTCCAGGCACGAATCCGATGATGGGCAGTTGTCCCTATATTGATGGGGAATTTCTAGCCGTGTCAAATCACCGAGCGATAGGCATAGGTAGGGCAGTTGATTAACCCGAGCGCTTGGACATAAACGCGCGGCGTAATCGTTTCGTTGCCTTACCCTGCTTCGGCGGATCGCATGATGTAGGTAGTCGTTGCCCCTTTACCTTTTACATCTACCGTTAGCGGTGGTTCAAATTCTACTTCACCTAGCAATAAATCATGGGTCGCCTTGCTAACCTGAATGTAGCCAGCGCGTCCGTGTGATTCCATGCGAGCCGCGAGATTGACTGTCTCACCCCATAAATCAAAGGCAATTCGACTTTGCCCGATAATACCCGCAAGCACCGGTCCGCTATTGATCCCAACGCGTAGTGATAAATTGTCGAAGTCTTTAATCGCGCGCAGCATATCTTCTCCAAGGCGCGCGACCCGTTGGGCGTGATCCGGATAGTGTTCGGTTAATCCGCAGGCCGCCATATAGCCGTCGCCGATAGTCTTAATTTTTTCGACACCGTGTTGCTCGGTGATCTCATCAAAGCGCGAAAAAACAGCGTTCAGTAGGGCCACGAGATCTTCCGGTTTTAGACGCGATGCAAGTGGGGTGAAGCCAACGATATCAGCAAACAGCACAGAGCAATCTTCAACCGATTGCGTAAACGTCGTACCTTCACTACGCACACGCTCGACTATTGAGGGTGGCAATACGCTATGGAGTAATTGCTCCGATCGGATAGTCGATTCGCGCGCGCGACGTTCGGCGTCGGCCAAATTAGCAATGTAGGTGCGCATGATGAATACGATCGCGATTAACACCATGCCTAAAGTTAAGCCGTGACCAAAAAGCGTGCTGTGTTCCGGAAATCCGTAGGGCGGATCCAGTGCGACCAGGTTGTACTCGATAACTACGAAAATTAAGATGGCCGTGGCGACGTAAAGTGTTTGGACTATTTTCGCGGCGTCGAACAATATGAAATGCAATCCGACGATGTATACAAACAACCAATAATGTACGGCGCCATTGTCGTGCACCCCAGACCCTGAAATGTAATAGGCCATCCCCGGAACCCAGACGAGCGAGGCGATAAGTAAGAAATGAATCGCCTGGGTAATTAGACGCAATTGAATCAATGTTAGCGAAATCAAACCAAGGGTAATCAAAATTACGTCGGCGACAAGCGTTGCAGTGTGGCTGATATAAATCGCATATCCCGCCCAAATTAGGCCAAGTCCAATCAGCAATAAGTTGGAAATTAGAAGAAAACGTCGCACGCGCTGGGGGCGGCCGAGCCCAGTTTGGGGCTCGGATAGTAAGCGGGTGGTGATGAAATCGCGCATACGCAACAGATCACATTGTGAGTACGTCGCTAAGTATGGCCTCGACTCACGATCATTTATGTGTCCGGTATCGATAATTAGTCGTTGCGACGCAAATCGGAGAGTGGTTCAGGGGCGGATATACTCGCCGGTTGCAGCGTATTGGTTGCCCATCGCACCTCACTATCAAGATGATTTGGGTTCGACGCGACATGTGGGTAATCTAGGCGTCGCAGTTCTCGCTAGGAATTTGTTCGGCGCGCTCAGTCACACCGAACAAACCTCAATCGAATCCCAATGGGTGGCCGTAATTTATGAAAGCACTAGTAGTCGGCGGGACCGGGCCAACCGGACCGTATATTGTGAATGGACTGCTCGAACGTGGTTATCAGGAAGCCATATTTCATCGAGGCACGCACGAAATCGATGAAATTCCGCCCCAAGTCGAACACATTCACGGTGATCCGCATTTTCTGGAAACGATCCACGAGTCACTCGATGGGCGTACCTTTGATCTTGCAATAGCAACTTACGGCCGAATTCGATTGCTTGCCGAAGCGTTGGCAGGGAAAGTTGGCCGATTTATTAGCGTTGGTGGTGTTGCAAGTTACCGGGGTTACTTAGAGCCCGAGCGGCTAAGTCCAAGCGGGATGCCGGCAGGAGTTGCCGAGGATGCGCCGGTGGTGGACGACGAATCGGAACATCGTTTCTCGTTTCTTATCGCACAAACCGAACAAGCTGTACTCGACCACCACCCGGAAGCGGCGCATTTCCGTTACCCGTATGTATACGGTCCGCGCCAACTTGTGCCGCGCGAGTGGTCAATCGTGCGACGAATATTGGATGGACGCAGGCATCTAATCGTCGCCGACGGCGGGCACAATTTTACGACTCAGGGGTTTACCGCGAATCTCGCGCATAGCGTATTGCTCGCTGCCGATAGACCGCGCGAGTCGGCCGGCCAAATCTATAACTGCGGGGATCAAGAGCAGTTTACGTTCGCCCAAACGATCGAAATAATTTCGGATTATATGAGTCACGAACTCGCATTGATCAACATGCCATATGAGCTGGCGCGGCCAGCGCGAAATTTCAACGCCGGGCTGTCGTCGCACCATCGATTAATGGACACGACTAAGATTCAGCGCGAACTCGGTTATCGCGACGTCCATGGTGCGAGAGAAGCGTTGGGTATCACTGTCGAATGGTTGCTAAACAACCGCCCGACCTCAGGCGGCGATGTCGAACAACGTCTCCAGGATCCTTTCGACTATGCTGGCGAAGATAGATTGATCGAAGCCTGGTCCGAAACCGTCGAACGGATGCAATCGATACCGTTCACCTTCGAGACGGATAGGCCGCACCCTTATGCGCATCCCAAGAAACCCGGCGAACGAGATCACCGGAATCGCTAGTTGAGCGTCGCGTCACCAAAGCCGCACTGAGCGCGGATCCCGGTTATAAAAATGCTGCAATGGCGAGCTTGGTTCTTGACCTTTAAACAATAGGCGAAAGCCGAAGGCAATCGCTACACCCGCGACTAAACCGCCGATATGCGCCGCGTAGGCGACACCAGCGCCCCCACCGCCGTTGCTAATGGAACCCATCCCGCCGACGATTTGCGCGACGATCCAAAAACCGATGACGATAAAAGCGGGTAAAGAAACGATGAAATACAACAATATTGTTTTAACCTTGTTGCGCGGAAAGAGCACCAAGTAGGCGCCCAGAATCCCCGCGATTGCGCCGGATGCGCCGAGCATTGGTACGGGCGACTGTGGATTAAGCAGCACTTGAGTTAACGCGCCGACGAGACCGCTAACGAGATAGAGTGCAAGAAACTTAAGGTGACCAAAACGGTGCTCAACGTTGTCGGCGAAAATCCACAGAAACAGCATATTTCCGCCGAGATGCATTAGCCCGCCGTGCAGAAACATTGAGGTGAAAACGGTCAGAAACAATGGGCTTGGTCCTGGTGCGTGATGCAATACCAGGGTATCGGCCGTGCCTTTCACACCGACAGTGATTGGCTCCACAAGATCTTGGCCGGTGGTTATTTCCCACGGTACCACGCTAAACATATGCGTAATCGTTGGGTCGTACATCTGTAGCGCAAACAAGACAAGATTTACGGCGAGTAAAGTCCAGGTAACGAGCGCTGGCTTAAACAACCGGCGGTCGTCATCAGATAAGGGCAAAAACATATTCTATTACCGCAAGAAAATGAACGTGGGTATTCCGAAAATTTGATCGATATCGTTGGAGCTTTCGCAAGCATCGCACATTTCTGTTTAAATATCGTCGAATACCAAAAGGATTAGCTTATCTACTATGGAGCTTGAATTTTTTGGCGCGGCTGGCGAAGTCACTGGCTCTTGTCATATTTTGAAAGTCGGTAATGCGCGCGTATTGCTAGACTGCGGCATGATCCAAGGTGGGCGCAAAGATGAGGCGCGTAACGCCGATCCGTTTCCTTTTGCGGCTGAAGCGATCGACGCAGTCGTATTAAGCCATGCGCATATCGACCATTCTGGGCGACTCCCGTTACTCACCAAACGCGGGTTTGATGGCGTCATTCACACCCAACACGCGAGTACAGATCTTGCTGAAGTGTTATTGAAGGACGCCGGGTATTTGCAAGAGGCGGATGCGCGACGAGAAAATAGATGGCGTGCGAGAAAGGGCAAGGCGCTGGTAGAGCCCTTATTCGACGGTGAGGATGCGGCTAAGGCGCTTACCTTTTTTGTTGGACATAAATACTCGACATGGATCGACGTCGCGGCTGGGATCCAAGTGCGCTTCCATGATGCCGGTCATATCATGGGATCAGCGATAGTCGAAGTCCGCGTGTCGGAAAAAGATCTAACCCGCACCATCGTATTTAGCGGCGACCTCGGACAGTTCGACACACCAATTTTGCGCGACCCGCATTTCCTAAAATCGGCAGATGTGGTGTTAATGGAGTCCACTTACGGCGGCAAAACACACCGCGAACGTTCGTCGACGCTCGATCAATTGCGCGACATTTTTCGACGCGGCCCTAAGGACCGCGGCAATGTACTAATTCCGGCGTTTGCGATCGGTCGCAGCCAAGAAATCCTATACCATCTTGGAAAATATTTTAAACAATGGCGTATGGACCGTTGGAGAATATTCTTAGATAGCCCGATGGCGATTTCGGCAACCCAAATATACTGGGACTATCCGCATCTCTACGATGATGAGGCGACGAAATTGTCGCGCACGATGAACCCTATGCCGTCGCTACCGAATCTCGAATTGAGCCGCAGCGCAGACGATTCAAAAGCGATTAACGAAATCGATTCCGGAGCGGTCATTATTGCGGGTAGCGGCATGTGTAGTGGCGGGCGGATACTTCATCATTTGAAAAACAACCTGTCGCGACCTGAGGCGCGGGTGTTGTTTACCGGCTACCAGGCGTACGGATCGCTGGGTCGAAAAATTATTGAGCAGAAACCAGAAGTACGGATCCACGGTTCACAATACGAAGTGAAAGCACAGGTATCAACCGTAGGCGGATTGTCGGCCCATGGCGATGAAAATGATTTGAGCGCCTGGTATGGCGCGTTTGAAGATAGCCCGCCGGTGTATTTAGTTCACGGCGATCGCGATGCTGCGGTTGCGTTCAAAAAGAAACTCGAGCAGGACCATCGCGCTAAAGTGACGTTGGCACAGCCCGGGATGAAACTCGATCTCGGCTCACTCAATTAAATACGCCGAATTATTGAGGTGTTGTTAGTTTAGTCGGCCTTTCGTGCGCGGGTTAACGACTCGCTGTGGTGTGAGCTGAGTCTAATACAATGGTGTTTTTGATCACCCTCGCGTTCGCCAAGTAACGATCGATAGGACGCTCTGATCCAATTACCGGAAAAGGGATACCACGTTGTTCGCTGACGATTTTCGCAATCGCTTGTTCGTCTAGTTGTTGCCCGCTAAGTCCTTTTCGCTCGAGCGCCTGTGCGATTATTCGTCCTGCCAGTAGCGCGATATCACGCTTATCTTCCACTAGCGGTTGGTGGACTTCGAGATACAACTCGTCGTCACGCCAGCCGACGAGAACTGGCTGATCGACGATGTATACAGGCGTATTTTTTGGAACCCGATCAAACAGTGATGCGATGTCCTCAGGATATAGACGGATACACCCGTGGCTAACCCTCATTCCGACGCCCGACGGTTTATTCGTACCGTGGATCAAATACCCCGGCATGGATAATTTCAAGGTGTGATCGCCAAGCGGATTGTCGGGGCCTGGCGGAACGATACTGGGCAGGGGATCGCCCAGCGCGGCGTGCTCCGCACGCACGGAAGCGGGCGGATACCAGGTTGGCGCGTGCGCTTTGTAAGTGACTTTTGTAACACCGGTCGGTGTCGACCAACCTTCACGGCCAATTCCAATTGGGTGTGATAAAACCGCCGCCTGCGATTCGTCGTTAGGGCTAGTCTTGTTGTTGCCGAAATGAAGCAAACGCATAGCGGGCAAGTTGATCACAATCCCATCACGTGGCGCGACCGGCACGACATACATCGTTGGTAGGAATACAGGCGTGCCGGCGCCGGGTAGCCACGGGTCTACCGCGGGATTCGCGTGGCGCAGCTCATCGTAGCCGAGATTGTGCTCGCGCGCGAAGCCGCTAAAGGTGTTTTCATGATTAGCGAATAGCACCTGAACGTCGCCTAAGATCTCCTGCTGCGGGAGTACCCGGTCGAATCGCCGTGTCTCGAGGGCCGCTTGTCTCGGCGCATTAGGATCTGGTGCGTTGCTTGGTGGCGCAATGACCTCGGCTTGTCCGCCGCCGAAATCCCACGATGGCAGGTAAGAACACGCGCTAAGCACTGCGAGCGAGGCCAATACGATCGAAATACGAAGAGTCCTAATCATCGGCAGAGTATACCCTAGGTTTTGCCGAGCGTATCAGTAAGAATTCCAGATCTAGTCTATTTGCAAACGCGTCTTGTAAAGCAATTCCATCTGGGTAAGAGTGCTTCCATGCACACAGAATTCGAGACGATTACGCTTGAGCGGCCGAGCCCGTACGTTTTGCTATTAACCCTCGATCGCCCACAACGAGCCAACTCGATGAACACCCAAATGGGTCTCGACTTGCGCCAAGTTTTTACCGACCTATATGTCGATTGTGACGGGATCCGTTGCGTGGTCGTTACGGGGCGGGGCGACAAAGTATTTTCCGCTGGCGGCGATCTTAAAGATCGCGATGGCATGACCGATCAGCAGTGGCAAACGCAGCACGCGATTTTCGAGCAGATGATGCGCGGCCTGCGCGATTGCCCGATTCCAGTAATTGGTGCGATCAACGGCGCGGCGTTTGGCGGCGGCTGTGAGTTCGCATTGGCCTGCGATTTTTTGTACGCCGCCGAGCAAGCGCGTTTCGCGTTGACCGAAATCACGTTAGGCATTATGCCGGGCGCAGGCGGCACGATGAATTTACCGCATGCCGTTGGCGAACGCCGCGCGCGCGAAATAATCTACACCGGAAAACCTTTTAGCGCGCGAGAAGCGTTCGCATGGGGGCTTGTCAATCAAGTTTGTAGCGGGTCTGAGCTGCTCGATGAAACTTTGGCGACGGCGGAGCATATAGCCATGAACGCGCCAATATCTGTGCGCCAGGCGAAGAAATCAATTGCCGTTGCGACGCAGGTCGATCGACATACCGGATATATGTTCGAGCTCGAAGCTTATAATCGTATGGTACCCACCGACGACAGACTCGAAGGGGTGCGCGCATTTAACGAAAAGCGGAAGCCCGATTTTAAGGGCCGCTGAACAACGGCACGAGGATAAAACAATGCGTAGTGATCGAGACGTTTGGATCCGTGAAGTCGGTACGCGCGACGGCTTGCAAAGTATCGACACCCAGTTTGCGACGCGCGACAAGCTTGGATGGATAACGCGCGAAGCAGCGGCAGGTGTGCCCGAGATAGAGGTTGGCTCGTTCGTCCCGCCAAAGCTTCTACCGCAAATGGCCGACACAAACGACGTCGTTGCTGGCGCGCTCGAAATAACGGGGTTACAGGTTTCCGTACTCGTCCCGAACTTGCGTGGCGCGCGCGCCGGCATGGCGAGCGGGGCTCACCAACTCAATTTTCCTTTGTCGGTATCGGAGGCGCATAGCCAGGCAAACCTACGAAAATCTGTCGACGCGGCCATTGAGGATCTTGCCGCCGTATTCGCCTATCGCGATGAGAATTCGAAGTTCGCTGATGTCCGAATCGGCGCAGGGTTAGCGACCGCATTCGGCTGCACGATCGCCGGGCAGATCACATTAGCCGAGGTGCTGAGCGCAGCCGAACAGGTGATCGCACTGGAGCCCGATGAAATAGCGGTGGCTGACACCGTAGGCTACGGTAATCCAGCCCAATGTCGGACGATTTTTCGCGAAATTTTGGCTATGGCAGGTGACATTCCCGTTGCCGCCCACTTTCACGACACCCGCGGCCTCGGGCTCGCCAATGTCGATGCCGCGCTAGATGTCGGTGTACGCAGTTTCGACGCATCGCTTGGTGGTCTTGGCGGGTGCCCGTATGCACCCGGCGCCAGCGGCAACGTGGTGACCGATGATCTCGTCTTTATGCTTGAAGCAATGGGGATGCGAACCGGGATTAAGCTGGACGAGTTACTTGTAACGCGACAATTTATGGAAAGCCACTTAAGTGGTGAGCCGACTTACGGTGCGATAGCCAACGCGGGTGTCCCCAAAGGCTTTGCTCTAGGGGGAGCGTAGCTGAACTTTGCGCCGCGCTAACCCGCGCTGGGTTCGGCGCACAAAATTTGCACGCTTTTAGCGGCCGCGTGATCGGCGTGCGCCGCGAGGGTCAGATCCGAGGCGCTACTGATCGGGTGCGGGATGGTTGCAAACATGTAATCAGTTGCGCCGAGCACTCTTCCCATAAGTTTGCCGGCGCTGACAAATTCAGCAGTGAGTACCGCCACCGACGGCACGCCGTAACGCTCACCTATAATCGCGTCATGCAAACTGCATGACGAACAACTACCTCAGTCGCCGATACCGGCGATTAGTGCGTTCCAACGTTCGGCGTCATTTAACAGCGCGCGCTCAACCGGTGTGCTGTAGTTAGATTTCGTCGCTCGAACAACTTCGGCAACATTATAATTGTCGATTAAGCGACGCTCGAAAGCATCGAAGAACGGGATCGTCCCTTTCTTACCGTTCGAGATAATAGCAACGACTGCACCGTCTAACGAAGATAGGCGCGGCGCAAGTGCGAAATTTGCCGCGCTATCTTCATGTGTAGGATCGAGAAACTCAATGCTCATGGGTAAATCTCGTTGGTCATATCTCGCAATCGACGCACGCACCGATCGCGAGAGTTACCGCGGCACTGGTTTTGCCAAACCATGGCGGAATCACAGCACCGAAGCCGCCAGCCGGCCCGCCGGCAGCGATCACTAGTAGGTGGTCTGGTGATGGTAGCGCTGCATGTTCACGGTCGCCTTTATCTGCCACCACGGCACCTTTGCCGCACGCCGCCCATTCGCGCCGGTAGACCCGGGCGTGGCGGTAGATGTACTCGCGGATATCGGCTTTCGACCACCCGGCGTCATCGAAATGGTCGCGCAGTTGCGGCGGTACGACGATTGCGTAATTACCGGGCCAGATTGAGTAATGTCGCATCGACGCTTTGATCTCCGCAACATAAGTATCGAGAATCGACTCTGGATCCGCGGTCCACTCGTTCATTATTTGGCGCGGCGCACCGGCGGCCATCACCGTAACGGCTGAAGCGTGTTGCGGTACGCCGCGTTCTTCAGCCAACGGCAACCATGACGTATGGTCTTCGTCTTCACTAAGACAGAAACTAATTTTACCGGGGTGACCGAGTGTTGAGCGGTCGACTTCGCCCGGACGCACGTCAAGCAAATTGTAAAGGATTAGCCGTACAGCCCGGCCGATCACCGTTGTCGCGCGATCGGATGCACCCAGCGCGCTGAAAGTGCCGTCCATCGCTTGTTCTCGGCGCACTGCTCCGTTAATAACGATGAGTACCGCACAACCGCCGGTACTCGCCGTGGCGCCGTGCAACACGAAAGCCGGTTCTAACATCGCCGTAACAGCCGCCACGACGACCGGAAAATGCATGGGTAAGCAGCCGGCCATGACGGCGTTAATGGCTACCTTTTCGGCCGTTATCGCGCGTTCGCGCACCGGTTCAATACCGATTAAATGAGTCGGTTCGAGTAACGCCCAAGCGAGACATTCGGCGACGAGTTCTGCGGTCGGCGGTACGATTGGTAAGCCGTCGCTCCATTTGCGCGAATGAAACCATTCCTGTGCCGCAGAAAAGTCATCCACGGTGTAACGTTTAGCAGTGAGTGGTTGGGGTGTCGGCATTTCGTAGGGAAATTAGCGCAAGGAGATCAGCAAACGCCCGCGGCTCTTAAGTCTTTGCGCGCTTGTGCATCGTAGCCCAATCGTTCTAGCAAGGCATCTGTGTCGTCGCCGAGATTAGCGAGTTTGTCCGAAGGTTTGCCGGGCTCATCTCGATATTGGATCGGCGTCCCTAGTCGTTCAACGCCGTCGGCGCCTACTCCTAGCATACCGCGTTCACGCAAAAACGGTTGTTGCCATGCCTCGTAGAGATCGAGTACCGGCGCATAACAAACGCCTTTGTCGGCAAGCCAAGTGTCCCATTCGGCGAGCGTTCGGGTAGCAAACGTATCGTGCAAAAATTCGGTAACGGGATTTTGCCCGGGGCCAGCCGGAAGCCGGCAGAGATCGATTAAATCCGACCGTTCCAGCGCAGCGAGCAGGTTTTCAACAAAGCTCATCTCCGAACCTGACAATACGAGGTATCGATTATCGGCCGTTCGGTAAATGTTATAAAACGCCGCACCGCCATAAAGGCGCTCATTGGCAAGCGTCGGCGGCTGCTGGTGCGCAATAACACTACTGACAATGTGCGGGTTCCAAGACATTAGGCTATCGGTCATCGACATGTCGAGAAAATCACCCATCCCAGTTTTTTCGCGGCGATAAAGCGCCATCATAATGCCTACCAACGACAACGAACCTAGCGCGACATCGGCGGTTGGCGTTGCTGGTAAGCTAGGTGCTCGCCCGTCAGTTTGCGTCAAGCTAAGGGTCCCTGTGATCGCTTGTGCACCGAGATCGTGTGACGGTCTTGCCGCTAGCGGGCCAGTTTGGCCGAATGCTGAAAGTGAACAATAAATAATTGCCGGGTTGCGCGCTTTGACCGCGGCGTATCCGATACCGAGTCGATCGGCTACCCCTGGTCGGAACGAATCGATAATGACGTCACTTTGTTCCGCGAGCTGATGGAAAATTTCTAGGCCTTGGGTCGTTTTTAAATTAATTCTTAAACTCAATTTCCCACGTTGAGTGTTACGAAAATAAGCCGTATGGCCATCGATTTTTGGACCGAGGTCGCGCGTTGGCTCGCCATCGAAGGTTTCTACTTTAATCACTTCGGCGCCGTGGTCCGCCATCAATAAGCCCATATATGGACCGGGTAAGAACCGCGACAAATCAAGTACTCGGATACCTTCGAGTTTCATAAATTAAGTCGTTGCATGGTGTCTATCGAATTTGTTTCGTCACCACTATTGTACAAACCTAAACGTTTCACACATAGCGTGCCGAACGCAGACGACTTCGCAGTCGAATCAACACCGGTTACAATCCCGTTGATGAACAAACCGCAACACCCGCCAGTGGCCGAGTCGCATCTTCAAGTAAAAATCGCGACGCCGGCGTGGTTCGATTGGGCCCTCGCCGCACCCTACGAGTCTCGGTTCGTTAACGTCGAGAACTGCGCGATCCACTATTTACGTTGGGTGCCATCGACTGATCCGCCACCTCAGCGCGGGATATTGTTTGTTCACGGCGGTGGCGCGCATGCTAATTGGTGGCGCTTCATCGCCCCATTTTTCACTGAGCAGTATCGCGTCGCCGCGCTCGATTTGAGCGGCATGGGCGATAGCGGAGCACGTGCGGAGTATTCCGCCGAGCTACGTGCTAAAGAACTAGACGCTGTGCTGCGCGATGCGGATTTAGGCGAGCGGCCATTTGTCGTCGGTCACTCTTTTGGTGGCTATATGGCGTTGCGTTTTGCGGTCGATTTCGGAGAATCCGTCGGCGGCGCTATTATCGCCGATACGCCAGTGCGACGCCCCGGCGACCCACCGCCTGGTCGCAGTAAACGAATATTTAATCACACACGCACCTATCCAAGTTTCGAAGAAGCGGTGGCACGGTTTAGGCTATTGCCGGCGCAAACCTGTGACAACCCATTCATCGTCGAATTTATTGCGCGTCACTCACTTTGCGAAAAAAACGACGGCTGGACATGGAAATTCGACCCGCAGGCGATGGGTGCAAAGCGCTGGGAAGAACCGTTCCACGAACATATGCGAAATATGCGTTGCCGTAGCGCTTTAATCCACGGCCAACGTAGCGCACTCGTCGATCGCGAGCGCGCCGCTTACATGTCGAGTTTAATGGGCGCGGATTCGCCGGTCATCGAATTGCCAGAGGCGCAACATCATCTCATGCTCGACCAGCCGCTCGCGTTTGTCGCG
This sequence comes from Phascolosoma agassizii, assembly GCA_035593235.1. NCBI lineage: Eukaryota > Metazoa > Annelida > Sipuncula > Phascolosomatiformes > Phascolosomatidae > Phascolosoma > Phascolosoma agassizii. The sequence goes on along the minus strand of JAVJHY011541389.1, from coordinate 23,583 downwards.
AGCGTACGGGCTGTGTTGGAGTCTTGGGTCCGCGCGCGCGACTAGGCGGAATTACCGAGTGCGACCGGCATACTTAGCGGGCCGCGAAATGCCCAGCCACCGAAAGGCACCTCGCCATCGAGTTTGAGGTCCGCATAGCGCTCGAACAACAAAGGTAAGGCGACCTCGGCAATCATACTTCGCGATGCGGCCGCGCCGGCGCAAAAGTGCGGTCCTGCGCCGAACGCGATCGCCTTTGAGGCGTCGCGCGTAATGTCGAACGATTGGGCTTCCTCAAAGATCGTTTCATCTCTATTCGCCGAACCGAACATTAAAAACACTCGATCACCGACCTTGAATTCGATGTCGTTAAATACGAAATCCCGCGCGATGCGTCGTGGGGACATACCAATCGGCGATATCCAACGGGCGTATTCTTCAAACGCTTGTGTCCATTTCGCCTTGCCGTTGCGCACGGCGGCAAGTTGCTGTGGGTGGGTTAGCAACGCGCACGCGACACCCGCGATCGCGTCGCGCGGTTCGTTTTGGCCACCGCTGATCACAAGCTTGATGTTTGCACGAATGCTCGGCAACGCCTGGCCGGCAAGTTTTAAGACGTTCAGAATCGAAATATCGCTCGGGTCGTCTTGCGTTGCCCAATGTTCAGCGATCGCGTCATCGATGCGTTTGGTCGCCGCGTGGCAGCGTTGTTCGATTTCGGTATCGCCCGCATAGTTTGCGCAACCATCGATCATGGCTTGCGATACTGCATCCATTTCTGCAGGCGTCATCGAGGTCAATCCCGTGATCTCGCGCAGCGCGTTAGCGGAAACCGGCATCGCGTAATCGCGCACCAGGTCTACATTGTCTATATTTGTTAGTGAATCGAGGATCTCGTTCGTATATTTTTCGAAACGATGCCGCCAAACATCGCGCACCGTTGTGGGCGATAAGGCGGGAAAAATCTGTTTGCGTTCGGCCTGATGTGCGGCACCGTCTTTGCGCATCATGTTTTCGCCCATCAGTGTCGTCATCAATCCGCCGGGTTGCAGCGAAGAGAACACGTCGATGTTTTTCTCACAGACAAAAATATCGTCTCGTTTCGTGAGCAAGATAGCGTTGAGCTGCGGGACGAAGGCGATGGGTGTACGCTCGCGCATAGCGGCGAGCGCGGGGTAAGGGTCGCTCCAAAACGAATTCAGATCGATTTCGAATATTGGCGGGACCCCCATGACTTAAGGCTTAGTTACCCGTAAATTTCGGTTTGCGCTTTTCGGAAAACGCGGTCACGCCTTCACGGAAATCACTGCGCGCCGCACAATCGGCGAAAGTTTCTCCTTCTAGTTGGAGTTGCGATTCCCAGGCATTTTCTAGCGAACGATAGAGCAATCGTTTCGTGTTGCCGTAAACGCGGGTGGGCCCTGCGGCTAAGCGGGTGGCGAGCTTAGTCGTTTCCGCTGCGAGTGCGGCTTTCGGGACAACGAAATTTATCATGCCAATGTCTTTTGCTGTCGCCGCGTCGAAACGATCGCCTAGCAGGGCGATCTCCATGGCTTTCTTGATGCCGACGGCGCGCGGCAGATTGAACGATGCCGAACCGTCAGGGCTAGTGCCGATGTGCACGTAAGCGAGCGTGAAAAATGCGCTATCGGCGGCGATTACAAGGTCGCACGCGAGCGCCATGCTCACCCCAGCACCGGCTGCCGCTCCCGCTACACTCGCGACGATTGGTTTGGCCATGCGCCGCATGGTGAACATGATTGGATGCAAGTCGTGGATCCGTTGAGTAAATGACGCGCGGATCTCCGCAGGGGGCATGTCGGTATATTCAACCATGCGTTTCACGTCTCCGCCCGCCATGAAATGTTCGCCCGTCCCTTGCAGCACGACGCAACGAATATCGTCGTCGTGCTCTATTGCGGCGAGCTCGTCGCGCAGGTTAGCCCGCATTTCGATGCTGAGCGCATTACGCGCGTCCGGTCGATTAAAGGTTAAGGTTGCGATGTGGTTGCTCTTCTCGACAATTAGATCTGCCATGGATAAGTCTCGTATTGCACTGCGATGGATTGGCCGTTCAATTTAGCACCATAACAGCGCTAGCTAAATAGCGTGACCTGCTCCGCAGTTTCGTTCGACTAGCGTGGTCGGGTAGATCACAGAGCGTGGCATAATAAGACCGGTCAGGTAGGTGTCTTTGCCGGTTTTTGCGGGGCACTAGCATAATCATAAGGCTCATCGGAGGAGCTCAAAATGAAACATTATTCACTATTACCAAGTCTCGCTGTGTCGTTGGCGTTAAGCGTCAACGCTAACGCTGCTATTGAAGTATTCGATAGCAGCGCCGCATTTACGGCGGCGGCCCCGAGTTTAGTACTGCAAGATTTCAACAGTGATTTTACAACCAATGCGACAAACCCGGACCCCCTGAGTTTCGACGGCTTTACGGTCGAAGAAACCGTCGGCATCGCCAATATGCACAAATTTGCGTCCGGGTCCGAATTCCTGCACTTCCAGAGCGATAACCCGTCGACCGTTGTATTTACGTTCGATACGGCGATCACCGCGTTTGCCGTAACGACCATCGACTTCGCGCGCGAATCTGGTCTGACAAGTGGACAAACGGAGACGGTGACTTACGCCGATAACTCTGCGAGCGCGCCACAAGCCGTGGTCATTTCGAGGACATCTGGTGGCTCGATTGGTGTGTCGAACTTTTTTGGAGTAGTGAACACCGAAGCGTTTACCGAGGTCAGCCTAACGTTTTCGACTGGGGTGACGACTCAATCTCCATTTAATGGCGATGACGTTGGCCTCGAAAATCTGCAATTCGCACCCGTGCCGTTACCGCCAGCGTTGTGGCTGTTGGCGAGCGCTTGTGGCGGGTTAGCGCTACGCCGGCGGCAATCTGGTTTGGCTTAAACGCAAAGGTCGTTCGTCGCTTTGCTATAAATCGTAAACTCGCGCAACACTGTCGCCGAGCAAGTTGTTGCGCGCGGTTTGCGATAGGGGTTCGACCAAACCGGCGAGCTCTTCGATATAGTTGCTCGGGTGGTCGAAATGCGGATAGTCGGTGGCCCAAAAAAAGCGGTCGTTACCTACGTATTCGATGATATGCGCTAAGGCCCTTTCATCGGGGTCGCCCGATATCCAACATTGACGTTTGAAATAGTTGCTCGGTTTTTCTTTGAGTGGCACGTTATCGCCTAGGTTGGTTAGGAACGTTGTATCCATGCGATCCAGTGCAGCACCGATCCAGCCCGCCCCAGATTCCAACACAACGATCTTTATATCCGGAAAGCGATCAAACAAACCCCATTGAAACAAACCGTAGAAGGCTTGTTGCGGGCCCTGCATACCGAGCGCATTTTGCATCCACCCGGCCTTACTCATGCCGTCGAAGCGCTGATAAGTGCGAATCTTTGGGTGTTCGGCCATCGGGTGGATTGCCACCGGTACCGCTAACGACTGCGCAGCGGCCCAAAACGCGTCGTGATCGGGATGCGCATGGGGAATTCGTGTGAGGGTATACGGCGCCACGAACGCGCCCTTCGCGCCGTCGCGCACGGCCCGTTCGAGCTCAAGCGCCGCGGCTTGCGGATCGGCAAGTGAAATATGTGCAGCGGCGATCAAACGGTCGTTCGAGTCGCTGCAAAATTCGCAAATCCAACGGTTATAGGCGGTGGCATAGGCGAGCGCTAATTTGGGGTCGTCGACTTCAGACTCCCAGGTTAATCCGAGGCTCGGATAAAGGATCGTTTTCGCGAGGCCTTCTTTGTCCAACAAGGCGACCCGCTCACTTGGATCCATTGAACCAAAGGGTGCCTCACCGGGATACGGCAATTTCATGAGCTCTTGCATTTCTGCCGTGGTTTTCCCCATTGCGCCCAGCATCGTAAGTACTTTCACATCGAAGAATTGCGATGGCTTGCCGTTTAATTCGAGAACTTCACGCCCCTCATGTGTCCGAATCCGCAATGCGCGGTCGCGAAACGAGGGGTCGATGTATTTTTCCCAAGTATCAGCGGGTTCAAGGACGTGTCCATCTGCGTCAATTACATTTGCGTGTTCTAGCGGCATTACGTTGAAGCCTCTTCTCGTGTTGCAGGGTTGACTTTCAGTGCGACAAAATGAATTATCTAATTACTTCGCGTGACCGACATTGGAAGTCCGTAAAATAACGACAAATGGTATGCGAACGCAATGTGAAACGCGCCGCCGGCGCGCTTATTAGTAAAGCCGGACTCGATTACCCCTTCGGTGAGGGGTAATTTTGGGGCAGCATAGGGTGAAACGTCATTGAATCGACTACCGATCCGCTGGCAAAAAATGGTGAATAAATAATCGCCAAGCACCTGCGAATTCTGCTAACTGTTTGATCGTAAAGCAGCAACTGCTGGATAAGTAGCCGCAAATGGCTACCTATCGCTACACAGCTGAGGTCGTACGCGGCCTCACACTTTGTGATGCGTACGCTGCGCCACAACGTTGCCGGGTTACCTGGTAGACCAGTACGTCTAACGTGTCCTGGTTTGTGTTGGGGCGGGATCTTAGAACACGACCGTGTGGAGGAATCTACTCGGTGGAATTTGCAGGTCGATATCGACGGATGATGAAAACATCTAAATATTTATTCCGCAGCCCATTGCCCGCGGAATATGCGATTAACGGTTATCGCATCGAATTTGTCCTGGGTAAGGGGGCATTCGGGATTACCTATCGGGCCCACGACTTCAATCTAAATCGCACGGTTGCGATCAAGGAATATTTACCACGCGATATCGCGGCGCGGGGTGAGGGCGATGCGGTCCAACCCCTAACGACGGATGCCGAGCTAGAATTCAAATCCGGACTCAAACGGTTTATCGCCGAGGCGCGCACGCTAGGACAATTTCAACATCCGAATATCGTTCAGGTACACAATGTATTTCAAGCCAACGGCACGGCTTACATGGTGATGCGCTACGAGGAGGGCGAGACGCTAAGTAATATACTCAAGTTGAAAAGTACATTAACCGAACGAGAAGTACTGCAAATCATATTTCCGCTGCTTTCGGGCTTAGAAGCGGTACATGCAGCCGGGTTTATTCATCGCGATATCAAGCCTGCCAATATATTTTTGCGTACAAATGGGTCGCCTATATTGCTAGATTTCGGTTCCGCGCGCCAAGCACTAGATAGCCCCGCGCGCGAACTAACTAACCTCGTTACAGACGGTTATGCACCGATCGAACAATACACTGGGAGAAGCGATCACCAAGGTCCGTGGACCGATATTTATGGTCTCGGCGCCACGCTTTATCGGGCCGTTACAGGTCAAGCACCCATTGACGCGGTTGATCGTGGTGCGTCGCTAGCCACCGACGATACCGACACCCTCGAAAGTGGCGTCGATCGCGCGGGCGGACGTTATCGCGACGATTTTCTCAAGGCGATCGACTACGCGTTGCAATTCAAAATCCGCGATCGTCCGCAGTCGATAGACGAATGGCGTAGTCAGCTCAATAATGAACCTGTGAAGCGCGAGTCGCGACAACAGCGTCAACCGCCGCGTTCTATTGATAAGCCTGCCCTTATTGAACAACAAGCCGATGTCGACGCCGGTGAAACGCGCCAGTACATGCTGGCGCCCACGCCGCACGCTGTGCATCGGCAGTTCCGTCCGATACAAGCAATTAAGAATTTACCGGCGCGCACGGTCTTTGCGAACCTTGCGTTTGTAATTGCAATTGGTGTCGTCGCGCTAATGTGGCCCAACCACGAATACGGTGGCGCGATCGCCCCCAGCCCGAGCCCGGTCGTACTCGATGTTGAGCGACTGGCGATGGTCGAGTTGCTGTTACCACCTGCCGACATTGCTAATAAGGCGCCCGAACCGCTGCCCAGCGAACCAACCCTGGAAGACATTTTGGCGAGCGCCGCCCGCGATCTAGGTGCATTAAAGCTGACAAGGCCAGATGGCGATAACGCGTATGAGAAATACCGCCAGGTTCTCGCGGTCGATGCGGACAACGCCACTGCCCTTGCCGGCATCGAGACTGTCGCTGCTGAGTACATTCGTCTCGCCGGACGACGGCTTGAAGCAGGCGAGCTGGACGTTGTCGAACTCTATATAGCGAAAGCGTTGTCCATATCGCCGGGGGTTGGGGGTGTTGGCGAACTGCGCGACGAAATAACGTCACTGCAAGTGACCGACGAGGTTGAAGAGCAAATTATTGAGGCGATGATCGTGTACGATGAACCGCGGGTGATCACGACCAAATCATTCGCGGATCGGGTAAAACAGTTCGTGCTCGACGACAGCGCCGCACTGAGCGAGGATCGTCGCTCTAATCAATTTCTACGCCAAATCGGTGGTGGGGCCCGACGTTAATCAAACGCCTCGGCGCGGCTCCTACTACCGGTAAATTCTGCTACGCGACATAGGGCTTCGCTAATATCTCCTGCAAGGATTGTCCCCCCACATTATTCGCCGCTAGCTCGGCGTGATAACGGACGGAAATCCGCAAGAACGCAAAACGCCAGCGGTCGACATCGCGCCGCATTTTATGTTGGTAGGTGCCAATTAGCACGGTATTATTCGCAACGATCTCAAAGAAATAGGCGAGCGTTGTCGCTTCGTTGCCAACCAGATCGATCTGCATGTTCGTACTAATGTGTCCGGTCGCGAACAACTTTGCGTTCGGATTAGCCGCACCTGCGATCGCCGGCATGTAGAACTCATCAATGATCGCTTTGCGGCCACGATAGACGCCGTCGATTTCGGGGAGTAAGGCATTTAAGCCAACCATCTCGAGTACGCCATCCTCACAATAAACGTCGGCTAACCCGGACCAGTCTTCGGCGTCCAGTTTCGTGCAGTAATCCCGCCAGGTGTGCCGGACTGCCTCGAGATCTTCAAGGTGTTGCAGACGGGCCAATATGCTAGTGATGTCTTGATCGGTCATCGCGCGGTTGCCCCCTAGACGTCTACCGCGAGTAGTTCTTTGAGCAGTGTGTCGATTTTCTGATGGTCGCTTGGGTCCATGGACAGCATCGCGAAATGACCCCACAAACTCGGCACAATTCTCAATTCGCTGTCGCGGATCAGTTTTTGTTCTGCTTCGACATCCGCGACCGGAAAGAACATATCGTCGGCGAACGGGATGACAAACGTTTTCGCCGTGATCCGTCCAAGCGCCTTTTTTAAATCTCCGCCCGTATTTCGGCTAGAATCGCCGTGTTGCCACTTGCGCGCCATGGTCAGTAGATTGTTCGGATCCATCGGTAGGAACCAGTTCTGGTAATAGCGGTGAACGAAATCGGCGGCCGAAGAAAATCCGGCGTCGCGCCATGCTTCTTGTTGGTAAAACTCGGTCGAGCAGCCCATAACCGCCCAGATTTGCGCGTGCCGTCGTAAGCCGACGTGGCAGGCATGAGCCTGTTCGTAGAACCCATTGTTGAAATTTGGATCGGAGCGCAATTGTTCCATGTGGCATTCAATGAACAATTGATCGTGTGGCGTACATCTAGCGGTGCCCGCTATTGGCGCCGCACGCTTGACCATATCTGGGAAGCGAATGGCCCATTCGTAGGTTTGTTGGGCCCCCATTGACCAACCTGTCACGAGCTGCAATTCGTTGATACCAAATTGTTCGGTTACCAGCCGATGTTGCGCGATGACATCGTCTTCGATGTTGACCGCAGGAAACGCGCCCATGTCATAAGGCGGCGGGGTGTTGGTGGGTGAGCTCGATACGCCATTGCCAAATTGTCCTGGCAGGATGATGAAATACTTCTCCGGGTCGCATGCCCAGCCCGACTGAACATAGAGTTCCATGTCCTTGTGCGAACCCGAATACATGTGGGGAAACAAAATCGCATTGTCTTTGCCCGCGTTTAAGGTTCCGTGGGTGCGATAGGCAATCCAAGCGTCGCTTAACGTCGCGCCACTGCTTAACTCGAAATTACCAAGTTCAAATCGCTCTGTTGGGCCTTGCACCGCCGCGCTGAAATGTTCATTGTCTATCATGCGATCTCTCCTTATTAGTATTCGTTAAAAAAAACGTACGCGGCAATCGTCGTCGCGTTAGCGTTGCACCCAGCCGCCACACATGGGAAAAATTTGACCGACAAAACACGCAGCCGAATCACTGCACAAGTAGGCCGCAAAATCGGCATCTTCGCGGGGCGAAACCAGGCGTCCTAGCGGTACTTCTCGTTGCAATCGTTTTTGAAAAGCAGGATTTGCCTGCAGGTCCTGCGGAAAGTACGTTGGGTTGTCGACGAAGTTTTGCGCAATCGCGTTAACTTTGATGTTTTGTGGCGCGACTTCTATACCGAGCGCTTGGACGAAGGCCACTTGTGCACCGCGCGCAGCACAGTAGGTGGTGGTTCGTTTCATTCCGCGCAACGCGCTTGCACTGCCCATTACCAAGATGCGGCCGTGGCCACGCTCAATCATGGCTGGGAGCACGGCGCGTGCTAAGCGCGGTAGCGGATCGACGAGGTGTTCGAACACGTATCGCCACTCTTCGTCGTCGCTATCTAAGATCGTCGTCGATGGTGCAGGCACGGCCAAATTGGCGATCAAAATATCGATTTCACCGAGTGATTCCACGAGCGCTGTGACGGTCTCCTGGTCGAGGACCATTTGCTCGTCGGCGAACACTTCTGCACCGTATTCTCTAAAGACCTCAACCAGAGTTGGGCCCATAAACGCATGAGCATGCGTGATCAGGACTCGTTTGCCCGTGAAATCAAACTGCGCCATTAACTAACACCCCTTCGCGAAAAATGTGGCAAGCGCCCGGATCGCCACCGTTCATAAATCGGAACGGCTTGAGTCTACCATTTGAGATCTTGGATCCGCGACCACCCGTTAGCGAGTGGGGAGACATTGGAGGTGCGCAGGGGCGTTTACGGTTGCCCCTTGTCCGCGCATTTATCGGATAAGGACGCCGTCTACTTCAAGGCCCGCTGCTTCAGCGATGGTTATTGCATTCAATTTCGTCGCGAGACTGGTCCCTTCGGGATCGTTGATACATAACATCTTGGTCGCGTAGGCGACGGATAGTATTTCGCGGACGTCCACGGAATCGTCGCCATAGATTTCGGTATCGACATTGATGATGCGATGCGTGAAGCCACGTTCTTTGGCATATTTATCGTTTGAGACAATGGATTGCGCGGCGCCAAAGCTGACAATCTCGATCTGCTCCGCGTTCCACAATCCTTCGTTCGCCGAAAAGTACTGTTGCAACGCGCGTTTGCGCCCGTCGCTATTAACGATCGCAATATTGGCGTCCAACAATACGATGCGCACTGTGCGCAATTTATCAAGAATTTCGAGCATCCGTCCTGGCAATTCGCAATTGGCCGGCAAATTGCGCATCAAATCAGCCAACCGGCGATGCTCTTCGTCAGTTTTTGCGATCTCGCTAGGCAAGATGCGGAATTTGAGTGCCGGATTATCTTCGGCGTGGCGTCGAAATTCCTTAACGTGGCCGTCGATTTCTTGCCACGGTAATAGTGCACCCTGTGCGTCACGGGTGAGGAGGGCATAACTTGCGCCACTTACCCCGCTTGAGATCCCCGCTTTGGCGCCGTGGCGTTTTGCGGCGAATAAAGCGACTCCAGCGGCATGTTGTTCCGCGCTACTTGATTCGAATACCCAGATTGAATCGTGTCGTTTATCGGATTGTGGCGACGTTGAACTCGCTTTCGCCATTACCAGTCGTCCTCATATTATTGTGGTGTATTCATTATAGCGATGGAAATCGACTCTTAGTCTATTTGGCAGGTGGTCGATGTCGCGATGTGTGACGTCGCGCAAACTCGAGGGTCAGGTGAGCCAGGTTTTTCAATCCGTAACCGGCGCCATCCTATTCGGTTTAGCTGAAAAACTGATTTTCGGGTCTTTCTAATCCCAGGTTTTCGCGCAAGGTTCGGCCTTCGTACTCGTGCCGGAACAAGCCACGTCGTTGTAGCTCGGGTATCACCAAATTGACGAAATCTTCTAGCCCAGACGGTAAGAACGGGAACATAATGTTGAAGCCGTCGCAGCCTTGAGTCACAAACCATTCTTCCATGACGTCGACGATACTGGATGGTGTGCCGACAATTTCGAGCGAGCTGAAACTGCCGCCGACGGTTTGCGCCAGCTGCCCTACTGTCAGGTCGTCACGTTCCGCCATTTCGATTAGTTTGGCTTGACCGCTAACGCTTGCATTGCTTGCGGCGATTGGCGGTAAACGTGCATCGAGATCAAATTTAGAAACGTCGACGCCGAGAAGTACCGACAAGGTCGCAATACCGCTATCGGGGTGCACTAAACCATCGAGTCGCGCCTTAGTAGCCCGTGCCTGATCACCGGTTTCGCCGATGACCACAAATGCGCCGGGTAATATTTTTAAGCTGTCGGGGTCGCGCCCGACCTGGCGCATTCTGCCCTTAATATCCGCGTAGTATTTTTGTCCGTCGGATAAATTATTCGAGCCGCCGAACACGACTTCTGCGGTTTCGGCAGCAAGTTGCCGTCCCGCATCGGAGGCGCCAGCCTGCACGATGACCGGCCAACCTTGTGGGGGTCGTGCGACGTTTAAGGGGCCTTTGATTTTGAGGTGCTGGCCGACGTGGTTTAGAACGTGAAGTTTTTCGGGGTCGAAATAGATTCCCGATTCTTTATCTCTGGAAAAGGCATCGTCGGCCCAACTATCCCATAAACCCGTGACGACATCGTAGAACTCGCGGGCTCGTCGATAACGTTCGCCGTGGTCCATGTGTGCGTCGAATCCGAAATTCAATGCTTCATCCGGATTGGCTGAGGTCACGACGTTCCAGCCGGCGCGGCCTTCGCTTATATGATCAAGCGAGGCGAATTTACGGGCGATATGATAGGGATCGTTATACGTTGTTGATGCTGTCGCAACCAGGCCGATATGACGTGTTGTGACCGCTAAGGCCGGTAGCAATGTGAGCGGATCGAACGACGAGACGGTAGCACTACGCTTGAGCGCGTCCATCGGCATATTCATTACTGCCAGATGGTCCGCCATAAAGAATGCGTCAAAGCGGCCGCGCTCCAAGGTCTCGATAAATTGTTGATAGTGGCGGAAATTGAAATTGGCATCGGCATACGCGTCCGGGTAACGCCACGCTGCAGTATGGATGCTAACGGGGCGCATAAAGGCGCCAAGTTTCATTTGCCCACTACGAGTCATAGATTTTCTTATCCAACACGTTCAATTTCCCGGCGCGGATCGACTATCGCGCGGCTTGGCAATCGGGTTGGCCGCTACGATGCGCTATATTGCAACACGAGTCGCGGTTAATTTTACGTGTATTTCGAATTCAGCGTCGCTTGGCGCGACGAAAAGACTGCGGGAGGCAGACGATGTTGAATCACAACTCGCCACTGCAGTTTCTCGATCCGTTACCCAAAACGGCTGACGTGGTCGTTATCGGGGCCGGGATTATAGGTATCTCGACGGCATGGTTCCTAGCGCAGCGTGGTGTTTCCGTTGCCGTTTGTGAGAAGGGTCGGGTCGCGGGCGAGCAATCGAGTCGCAATTGGGGCTGGATTCGCCAACATGGCCGTGATCCTGCGGAATTACCGATTGTGATAGAAAGCCTCGCGCACTGGAAGGCCATGGCCGAGTCCCTGCGGGAGGACATCGGGTTTACGCGTTGCGGTGTGTTGTATCTGGCGCAAAATGAGCAAGAACTCGCGGCGCGCGAATCTTGGCTCGCGGTGGCGAAAAGTCACCAACTTGATTCGCGGATGTTGAGCCGCGCCGACGTTGCGCGGCTACTTCGCGATTCATCCCGATCGTGGATCGGCGGCGCCTATACGCCGAGCGATGCGCGGGCAGAACCATTTTTGGCGGTACCTGCATTGGCGCGGGACTTACATCGACGCGGCGTGTCGATCACTGAAAACTGCGCGGTACGCAATCTCGATATTGAAGCCGGCGCCGTTGCCGGGGTCGTAACCGAGAAAGGCGTGATCAAATGTACGCGCGTCATATGCGCTGGCGGCGCATGGGCCTCAATGTTTTGCGGCACCGCTGGTCACGATTTCCCTCAATTAACCGTCCGCGCGACAGTCGCTCGGACGGCGCCGGCGCCGAATATTTTTGCGGGCAATGCCGCTGGTGGGGGATTGGCGATTCGCCGCCGGTTGGACGGTGGCTACACCCTCGCACCGTCCGGGTATTTCGATCACTATCTATCTCGCGACACGTGGCGCTACGCTTTATCCTTCCGAGCGAGCGTTTGGCGCTCGCTTGGCGAGTTCAATCTGCGCTGGCGCGCGCCGCCGCCATTGTCCGATCAGACGCATTGGGTCGATGGTGGGGCGTCACCGTTTGAATCGAACCGGGTATTGGATCCCAAGCCGAATCGTAACGCGATACGCGAGATCCATGAGCGCCTGGGTATGCTGTATCCAAGCTTAGCCGATCGACCGCTCGTGCAGGCGTGGGCGGGTATGATCGATACCACCCCGGACGTCGTGCCAGTGATGGATTGTGTAGCCGGGATCCCCGGGTTTTTCGTCGCCGCTGGGTTTAGCGGTCACGGTTTTGGTATCGGGCCCGGCGCCGGCCGGGTCATGGCCGATATGATTGTGGGACGACCCCTCGGTCATGATGTATCGCGCTTCCGGTTTAATCGTTTTAGCGACGGCTCGAAATTGCGATTGGGCCCGGCATTATGACGCCACGCACTAGGTCGTTATCTTAGGGTCGGCGTCGATTCCCTCGATCTCTGTTACGTGATTTTCCCGCGCCGGCCCGGCGCTTGGGACGCTCCGTGCGCCGCGCGTTTGTTCGATTCGGTCGCACTTGTCTTGCCTGCGGGCTGCGCGCGACCGCGCGACCCACGTTGTCCCGCCGCGCTCTCGGCGCGCGTCGTTGCGTCGGCCGAGCTTTTGCGGGCTGCGTCCGACGCACCGTTTTTTGCCTTAGGTTGTTGCCGTCCTTGCGGGCATTGGCGAAGTGTTCTTTCACAGCGGGTACGTTCATGAGCGCCGGCGTAAAGTTAGCCCGCGGGGTGTTCGCCGCTATTCGTCGCTGCGCCGGCGAGGTCGCTCGCTGAGCTTGACGGTTCGCGTTCCCTCGATGGCCCCGATTACGGCGCGACTGACTCCGAATTCTTCGTTCCGTGTTACTTGCGGGGACGGCGTTTCGCCGGGTCTCACCTCGTTGGTCTCTATTCGCGTCGCGTCGTCGATTGTCAGCTCTGCGATTGTGAAATTGACGACGGTCATGGCGGCTCGATGCGTGTGTGCGACGATCATCGCGACGGTGGTCACGCCCACCTAAATAGCCGTGTGCGCGATGCCGTTCGCCTCGAAAACCATAATGATCGTTGTGTCGTATCTGTCGGTTGCGGTGTGCGGCGATATTTCCGTGACGCCGACCTGAATGATAGTAGCGTCGTCCGAGGTAGTTCTGACGGCGAAAATTATCATGATGCGAGAACAAGCGATGCGACAACCAGCTAATAGAATAGCCGGTGCCCACGCCCCAAAAGGGATTCGCATAAAACGCGTGATTTTGAGGGTAGGCGTAATTGTAAACTGGGTAGCGCTGCGGGTAATAATGATAGCTTGGCGTCGACTGAGTATAGATAACCTTAGTCGGTTCGTAATGTGGCACGTAAACCGAGGTCGGATCGGTTAAAAGGATCTCGATAACGCCGTGCTCGTGATTGACGATTTTTTGTGCATCGCTTTGGAGATTCCCAGCGTCGTAGGCGCGTCGGCGAAAGCGTTGCACTGCCTGGATGACCTCCGGTTGTTGAAACGTTACGACCCCTCCCAGATCTTGCGTCCAACCCAGATCTGAGTTCAGCAATTGAACCACTTCCGGGTAGTTAAGCAACGCGACGACCGCATCGTCCCAATCTTCTGCAGGCTCCAAATACGGATCGCTCGCATGTGCGTCTAGGTAACGCGACGCTTGTACAACTTGCAGGGGAAAACTAGCGGCACGCAATACAACACCCAGTAATTCGTCCGGGTAAAGTGCGACTGGCGCGACCATCGCCTCAATTGCGTTTCCATCGAGTAGTTGCGCAGGTTCGTGCCGATCGCCAGCAGGATAATGCGCAGCAGCATTTAATGTTGCGGCGCACACCTGGGCGAGCGGAATTACACTAAGTATTGAGGCAAGGATGATGCCGCCGATGCGACTGTACTGCCGTTGGATTCTAACCATGATCTACCACCTTACGCCGAATTTGACGATAAGTATTTTGAGCGTAGGGTGAGTTTAATCGGTGACGCCTGAATACTCCCTGAATTGGGTCTTAGCGCATTACGAACCATGCAACTGTTACAACGATCCAGCTCGCTTCATTCGCCAGCTCGCTGATAGCAGATCCTTGGCGATTGCGATCCCAACCGGCCTCTTTCAGCGACAGGAAAATTTGGCCGAGTCGCGCAGTTATAGTTACATGGCCGGTGAGGATGCCAAATATTGAAACCCCGGCGCCGCCGACCATGAAAATATTGATTGCTAAGGTTAATTGCGGCACACCCTTAAAAAATACGGCGAGATAGCCGCGCACCAGCGGGTCGTTGATGGGTAGTTTGTGGCGATATCCGATCACCAATGTGACGAATATACCTGCCAGCGCGATGCCCGCCGTCCATGTATCGATAGGGGTCCAAATCGTCGTATCGCGCCACAGATAAATGGCGACATCCAGCAACATCATCGTCGTCCAGATCACGTAGGTGGCAACGGTCTGAAATGTAATTCGGCTGGCTTGTACTTGGTGAGCTCGAACGGAAAGGGATAAATTAATCAGTAGGAAAACGCCCCAAAAAGACAGCCAAGTAATACTCACACCTTCTGTCGAGCGCAGCATTAACCAGCCCTGTGAAATGCCAAAGCCGAGCGCACTGACGATTTGAATCAAGAAAAATAGGTCGCCAAGCACACGTGATCGCCCGGCTTTGTTAGCTAATTTTGAGTTCACTAAAGTTAGGTTTTTCTATGTCTTCGACAGGGACAGGAAAAGCTGCGAGCCGCACAATCCAAACGTCGCCTTGCAAGATGTGTTTGTAAGCGCTATTCGTTATCATAACCAACGGTGAGCCAAATTGCTCGGCAGGCTCGTGTTCGTAAGGAACCCCCATGATCTATGAAGTAAGAACTTATCAATTAAAGCCACGCAGCGTGGCACCATTTATGGAAGTTTTTGCCAAGGCGTATCGCAAGCGCCAGCAGCTTTCAAAAATTAGTGGTTTTTTTTATACCGATATTGGACCACTCAATGAAGTCATCCACGTCTGGCCCTACAAAGATTTGGCTGAGCGGGAGAAAAAACGCCAACGGTCGCTTAGCGACAAGAAGTATGCCTGGCCGCCTAAAGTGGGCGGGTTTATTGAGAACATGCGTTCCGAGATTTTTATTCCGGCACCGTTTTCTAAGGTGATGGGGCGCGGTAAGCTTGGGCCGGTTTTCGAATGGCGCGAATATCAAATCTTACCGGGCATGATGCCGAGCGTGTACCGCAACTGGCAGAAGAAATTGGCGAAACGCACGCAATTATCACCGCTCGTTGCAGCCATGCACTCAGACATCGGCGGCTTGAACAAATTCGTTCATGTCTGGGGATATGAAAGTCTCGATCAGCGTGCGGCGGTGCGCGCCGAAGCGGTCGCTAAGGGTATTTGGCCACCGACCGGACCTAAAGAAACGCTCGTCTCGCAATCGAGTAAAATCGTCCTTGCGTCGTCGTTTTCGCCGGTGCAATAACAACTATTAGAAGGGCCACTAGGGGGTACTCATGAAGTTTGGCAAATACGGCGTTTTTGCGTTCACGGATCCGCTCGATGGCGCACAACTTGCGCACTTAGCTAACCGTATCGAGGAGCTTGGCTATTCCACGCTTTGGTATCCCGAGGCATTCAACTACGAGGCATTCGCGATTGCGGGCTATTTGTTGAGCCACAGCAAGGATCTTATCGTTGCGAGCGGCATTGCGAATATCTATGGCCGTGACCCGGCGGCGGCGGTAATGGGCCACAACTCATTAAACTCGCTGTACGGTGGTCGATTTGTCTTAGGCCTTGGGGTGTCGCATGCACCATTGGTGTCGGACGTGCGCGGGCATGAGTACAAGAAGCCCGTCGCTACAATGCGGGCTTACCTGGATGGTATGGACCAAGTGTGGGAAGCATTAGGTGGCGCGCCGGCGGACAAGCAAGTGGTGTTGGCCGCGTTAGGCCCGAACATGACCAAACTTTCGGGCGAACGAACGCTCGGCGCTTTTCCCTACAACATCACACCCGACCAGGCCGCAATTTCGCGGGCTAACATGTCACCGAGCGCGGCGGTCATTTGTGAACAGAAAATTTGTTTGTGCACGGACCCGGTCGAAGCGCGGGCGACCGCACGCGCGAATTTGGAGCCCTACATTGGCTTGCCAAATTATTACAAAAATTGGTTTCGGCTCGGCTTTAATGAAGACGACCTAAAGGATGGCGGTAGCGATAGATTAATGGACGCGATGGTTTTATGGGGCGACGCTGAGCAAATCAAAGGTAAATTAGCCGACTATTTCGCCGGCGGCGCGGATCAAGTCGTGCTGCAGGCGCTGCGAACCGACGGGCAAGTTGGCCCGGACTGGGCCGCCCTGGAGGCACTTGCGTAGAATCGCGCGTTCAAAGATTGCTATTCACCTTCGTCCGCGCTGCCGCGCCCGCTCGTGTCAACGGGCGGCGGCACGACGCCGAGGCCGGTGGTTGCGGCGACGATTGCGCGGGCTTGAGTCACGCCTAATTCGATTGATTCCTCGGTCGAACGTGGGGTGGTGAATTCCCCTTCTTGGGGAGTAAGCAGGCCGTTTTCTGTTTGCTTCATGTATAGGGTTTGTGTCGGGTAAGCGTACTCGACACCTAAGCGCTCGGCGAGGCGCAAACAATCCAATAAAAACCGATGGCGTTCGCGCAATTCAGTCCCC
Source organism: Phascolosoma agassizii (assembly GCA_035593235.1). NCBI lineage: Eukaryota > Metazoa > Annelida > Sipuncula > Phascolosomatiformes > Phascolosomatidae > Phascolosoma > Phascolosoma agassizii. The sequence continues at coordinate 6,651 of JAVJHY011541389.1, read as the reverse complement.
CATTCTGGCGTTTGCCAAAACACATAGACTAGGATTTCAATCGCTGAAGCACTAAATTCGTTGAGGTAAACATGAAAATAATCTTTTCGTGTATAGGGGTGTTGGCGCACGAGTTCTCGGATCCCTTCGCAGAAGGTATCGATACGGTCTGGTGGCGTGTCGTATGCAATCGATAACTTGCAACTCAGGCGTCGATACGTGCGTTGCCCCATATTGTCCACCGCCGCGGTGATAAGCGTGGAATTGGGTACGGACACTTGCGAATTGTAGAACGTGCGGATTCGGGTACTCCGAAAACCGATGTGTTCAACCGTTCCTTCTACGTCTCCAATAATCACCCAGTCGCCAACGTGAAATGTTTGGTCTAGTAAAACCGTTATCGACCCAAATAAATTGCCGGCCACATCCTTCGCGGCTAGCGCAAATGCAAGACCGCCCAGTCCGAGCCCCGCGAGCAGGCTGGTTACGTCGATATCGAGATTATCCGCGATAAAAACAATCCCCATAACGGTGACGAATACCTTCATGGTTTTCGTCACCATCGGCGCAAGGGCATCGTCAAGTTTGCTCGACGTTTGTTTCGTTCTGTCCTGTAGAAATGCAGAGAGTAGATCAACCAAGCGATAGGCAGCCCACACGGTTGATAAACAGGCGAGGAATTTAACGGAGATGAGTAACACGGCGAGAATGCCGGCCGGCAATCCGAGTGCATTCAATCCCAACCACCAGGTAAATGCCATTGCCATTAGCCCGAAGGGGCGCAGAATAGAGTCGGAAATATTACGAAACGCGCCGGTCGCGACCCGTGTGCGCCACATGCGCACAATGACGCTAAACACTGCAGCAACCAGCCGGTCAATAACGAGGCCAGCGAGAACGATGGCAAATATCGCGACCCATTGCCACCGTTCTAGGATAAATCCAGGTTGCTTCCATTCATTGGGAATCGCGCCGCGCAAGCGTAGATGAAGCGGCATATGAGCGAAGTCATCTTCCGATCGGCGAACTACTTTTTCGCGATCGGATAATTCATCTAATACCGCGGGTAAGGCCGCGACGGTCGCTGCGCTAAAACGCCAGCCGTGACGCTCATTAAACGCGATTTCGATCTTGCCATTGTCATAAGCGTGTACTTCGTAAGGATCACCGCTCTCGCGGGTGGGAAATTGTTGAAGATCGGTTGAACTCGTGCGATCGAGTACTTCGTGCAATGTCCATGCGGTATCTCGCCCTTTCTCCAGACGTACGAGCGGACTGACGCTCGAGAGATCGAATGTCGTAATAGCTTGCTCGATGCTTTGTGTGTTGCCATCCCGTGTGGCTTGCATCGCCTTTAAAAAGGTTTCCATCGTGTCACGCGGTGATTTCAGCGTATCGGGTATCGAGATCGGTTCTACGGGATCGTTCGATTGCTCAATGACCAGCTGCGCAGCAGCACCTGCACAGATCGAAAAGCACGTAATCATCGAAATGGCTAGCTGCGTCATTCGAAAAAAAAGTTTAGTCATTAATACCTGTCCGTTGCTGCATTGTTAGTTCGAAGAACTCGAAGTTCTACCGGGTTGCCCGACCGTAGGGGACGTCGGAGAGTATATCGAGATAAAAGGGGAAATTTGCACTCTCCATTGCGTGTCAATTCAGTTTCGTTCGGGAATCGCCTACGGTATGCTTTGGATGCACATTTTAGAGCCATAGGCTTAGCGCCGAATAGTGGACAATAATTAGTGGGAGTGTTGTGTGCCAGTTTCATTCGACCAAATTTCCGAACTGTTAAAAGAAGGCTGGGCAACCGCCAGCGTCTGGGCTAGTAGTCCTGAGTTCTATGCCCAACTTGGCGCAATTATTTGCGCAATCGTGTTGGCCTCATTAATTGGGCTCGCCGGGCGTCGACGAATGCGAGATGCCGGCGCCGAACCAGCCGCCGAGCAAAAACATTATCTGCGTAACTTCTTATATCGATTAAGGGTGCTCGTATTTCCGATCTTAAACATCGTGTTGCTCGGCGTCGCGGCAACGATTGCCGACTCCGTTGTGCAACAAAGCTGGTTAGTACGCTTGGTACAAGGGCTTGCGGTCGTTTATTTCCTCTATACGATTATTTCGCGTTTCGTCGAAAACCCATTTATTAAAACGCTGGCCAAGTGGATTGGGATCCCGGCGGCTACCCTGCATGTTTTTGGGTTGCTAGATAACGTTACCACTTATCTCGATGCAATTTCGTTTAGCGCGGGCAACATACACCTATCATTATTTACCATCCTGCGCACGGCGTTATTTGGTGCGATCCTGTTCTGGTTAGGCAGAATTTCCAATTCCGCAGGCAAGGAAGTCATTCGCAACCAACAAACGTTCGATGTTGGCACGCGCGAAGTGTTCGCGAAATTATTCGAAATCACGTTGTTTATTGTCTTTTCACTGCTCCTCCTGCAAGTGATGGGTATCAACCTGACGGCGCTGGCCGTGTTCGGCGGCGCGTTAGGTGTGGGCTTAGGATTCGGTTTGCAGCAAATCGCCTCCAATTTCATTTCCGGGATTATTATTTTACTCGATCGCTCCATTTCCATTGGCGATTACATCGAGCTAGAAGACGGACGTGTGGGCTGGCTACGAGCGCTGAATATGCGCTTTAGTATTTTGGAAACGCCCGACGGTAAAGACATTATGGTGCCGAACGAACAGTTTATTACCACTTCGTTTACAAACTGGACGCACAAGAATCCGAAGCAACGTTACTCGCTGGAATTTCAGGTCGCCTATGCGACGGATTTGGATCGGCTATTCGATAATATTCGGGCAATCTGCGCGGAACACCCACAGGTGCTAAGCGGCGACGATCTCCCGATTGAGGAGCGGCCAGATGCGGAAATTGCCGGGTTCGGCGATTCCGGTATCGACATCCTTGTTGAATTTTGGATGACCGGTATCGACGACGCAGAGAATCGGGTTGGCGCCGACCTATTACATGCGATTTGGCGCTCAATTCAAGAAAACGGAATGGAAATTCCGTTCCCGCAACGCGAAGTTCGCATTCTTAACGAAAACTACCCATTTCAAGCAACGCCAAAATAGACATTGACGGTGGACTAAGTTTGGAGATTTGCCCGCAAATAGAAGGAGAATTGAATGGTTAAAACTGCCCAGATATCCGATCTAAATTTTTCGGCGGATGAGATGGAGCGCCAAGTTGCTCGATTTAAGGATCAAAAAAGTTCGGCGAAGGCGTTCATCGATACTCGTATTCCCGGGCACGAGCGCGATATATACAGCATTATCGGCGGTGGGGTGATGGAGGACCCAGCGATGAACCCGCCCATCCCGGCCCAAGATTTCCATCTCGCGATGATTCGTTCGGAACCCGGCAAAGGAGCGGCGCTGCACGCGCACTTAACCCAGGAAGTGTTTATGCCTTTGACGGGACGTTGGGCAATTTATTGGGGACCTAACGGCGAGCAAGAATTAACGCTCGGGCCGTATGATGTTATTTCAGTGCCGGTTCAGGTAATGCGTGGATTCCGCAACATCGGTGATGAAACCGCGATGATGCTGGCCGTGGTCGGTGGAAATGATCCAGGGCGCGTGGGTTGGCCAGAGTCGATGAAGGACATGGCGGCGGCTGCCGGCCTCGTGCTCGATGATGACGGTAATTTGCGTGAGGTGTCAGCGAGCTAGCAGATTCTAGTTGGCTGCCCGATCTCGTAAAGCGGCGCGGATGACTAGGACGGGTGCGCGGGTCAATCGAGCAATATCAGTTCGTTGCCGAGCTCGTTGGTGTCATCGACGGTAGCGGGTAATTCGCGAGCGAGGAGCTCGCCGGCTTTGGCGATCGCGGCCTTGAGCCCGTCCGTCGGCTGATTACGCTGCAAGCCGCTCACAATTAGCGCGCAAATTTCATCAAGCGCATCCTGAGCTAAGCTTGAGCTTACGCCATCGTCGGCAATCACCTTGATTAAATGCTCGTATAACGAAACGTAAATCAGCACCCCGGTACCCCGCGCAGTGTCGCGAATGCGTTGACGTTGAAATGTTTCGAGCGCGCGTCGCTCCACCTCGGTGAGCATTTCCTCTCGTGAAATGAAGGGTAAGCGAAGCGCCGGGAGATGCGTCGCCAAGGTGGCGCCGAGGAGAAAGCCGATAAGCACAATCGCGACGACAGCCGGCAAGCCTAAGCTGGTTGGACCAATCCACGCCCAGGTTGTCGCGTTCGGTTCCTGGAAAATTATCCAAGCGCTACACAAAGCGGCCAACGCAACCAGGACGCCGACAACATCTTCAGCCCGGTCGTAGCGACCGGATGCGGTGGCTACGACCGGGACGATTTCAGCTGTCGTGGTCTTCTCGGCCGCCGCGATCGCGTCTGCGATGCTGGCTTTATCGACGGAACTAAATATTGAACTCGCGATTTTCATATCGTTACCCTTACCACGACCCAGTTGCGCCACCACCACCTGACGAACCGCCGCCGAATCCACCACCCGAACCACCAGAATTGCGTAATACGAAAAACAGGAGCATCGCGAGAAAAGCGATTAGCGCCCAAGCCCAGCCTTTACGGCCAGATTTAAACAGGTTGTAGATCGTGAAACCGAAGAAGATAACGGCACCTATCATGGCCGGTATTACCCACCATGGCGTGGTCGGCTTCGGTAACTGGAGGCCGCGCGCCATGGCGTCTAGGCCGCGCACGCCATCACTAATGCCGGTCGGAAAATCGCCGCGTCGAAACCCAGGGACAATCAACGATTGCATAATGTCGTTGGCTTGAGCGTCATATTCACGGCCGAATCCCGCGCCGAGCTCGATACGGGCTTTGCGGTCACCAGACGACACTAGCAGTAACATTCCGTAATTACGATCTTCTGAGCCAATCCCCCACTCGTTAAACAGCGCTGTCGCGTACGCTTCGATACCCAAACCGGACGCTTCATAATATGCGAGTGACGGAATCGTCACCACGAATAGCGGGATGCGCTCTTGCTGTAAGAGTGCGAGCGCGGTTTCGTTAATTGTTTCCTTGGTCGCAGGGTCGAGTAGATTTGCGCCGTCTACGAAGAAATCAGCGTTCGGCGGTTTATCCGGAAAATTGGCGGCCGCAACACAATGGCATAGTAGTAACGCGCTCGCGGCGATAAGAATGTGAATAAAATAGTATCGTTTTTGACTCAAATTTGGCATGAGTGACGTGGCCGTTTGGCGCAAGCGAATGAGTCTGTTCTTCTCATGAATTTTATTATCTTAGATCCTGGTTAATGTCGGCGATCACTGCGGAACCGGGACACATTTCTTCTTCGCCGAGCGTGTTGAGCGGTAATTCAACTGTATCTAGATGGGCATGTAGATCTTGTGCATCAGGATCTATGTAAATTAGGCCAGTGACGATCTCGCCTTCGGCCGCGCGCGCTTGCAGGAAATTGGTCGCCGCGATGCGATCATGCGGATCGTAATCTTGCGCGATTTTGCGCAAACGGATCACCGAACCGTCATGTTGACGTATTTCTTCGACGCCCCCGGCTTCGTAGTTCGTGGTGATCGCATCGCGGTGCGGTATAAAATCTAAACGATTTAATACCTCGTTGTGTTCGCGGACATAATCGTAGCTTTTTGTCGATCCCGCATGGTTATTAAACGCGACGCACGGGCTAATCACATCGATAAAAGCCGCGCCATCATGTTCGACGGCTGCCTTTAGTAAGGGTACGAGTTGCTCCTTATCGCCAGAAAAGCTGCGTGCGATAAAAGTGGCCCCAAGTTGCAGTGCGACGCCGACCATATCGATATTGGCGTCTTTATTCATAATACCGCGTTTGGATTTCGAGCCTTTGTCGGCTGTGGCTGAGAACTGACCTTTCGTCAAGCCATATACGCCGTTGTTTTCAACCACGTAAACCATATTCACACCGCGCCGTAGGCAGTGCGCGAATTGTCCAAATCCGATCGACGCCGAATCGCCATCGCCCGACACACCGAGGTAAATTAAATCCCGGTTGGCTAAATTCGCGCCAGTTAGCACCGACGGCATGCGCCCGTGTACGCTATTCAATCCGTGGGAGCTGCCTAGAAAGTAAGTCGGTGTTTTCGACGAACAGCCGATCCCGGACAATTTCGCGACCCGATGCGGCTCGATGTTTAATTCGAAAAATGCTTGGACGATTCCTGCGCTAATCGAGTCGTGTCCGCAACCGGCGCATAAGGTCGACACCGC